>APFE030525525.1:26686-39267 GCA_000404065.3 Pinus taeda
AATAGATTAAATTTTATAAACCAATATTGAATTAGTTAATTTGTATTTTTGAATAATTTATTATTAATAACAATTTATATTAAAAATTGAATGAGTTACACATTTTCGTCTTTTTAACAACTAAGTAAATTATTTTACCTTTAATTATTTTATTGTTGTGAGTATTGATATATTTTACTAATAAATTGAATATCAATGAACTATCTAAGCAATAGGAAAAATTTGTTGTCATTTTACAATTATAGTTTCAACCATACTAAACTTTCCAATTTATAAAAATATCGTTGCATTTTTTTTAAAGTCGTTTTACATGCAATGAGTTACACATTTTCGTCTTTTTAACAACTAAGTAGATTATTTTACCTTTAATTATTTTATTGTTGTGAGTATTGAAATATTTTACTAGTAAATTGAATATCAATGAACTATCTAAGCAATAGGAAAAATTTATTGTCATTTTACAATTATAGTTTCAACCATACTAAACTTTCCAATTTATAAAAATATCTTTGCATTTTTTTTAAAGTCGTTTTACATGCATATATAAAAGTTTGATATAAATTCACCAATACATAATCTATACTAACCATTATTTCATAAAAATAAACATCATGACGATAATCATCTAGCAAACATAAACATCATCTAAAACACGCATTTGAATTCACTACCATCATCTAATTATATACATTTTCATTAGCACTTATAAACGTCATTAGCTAACACACAAATCTAATAATCTAATAGGGAATCATCATCGTGATCACATTTAACAAAACACAAATATTGTAATCTAATATCACCATACACATCCTCAAATTAATATAAACCTCATGTCAAATAACCACTATCACGTACACATCTATATGCAAAATCATTAAATGAACACATCTAACATGACCTAACAAGATACACATCAACACCAACATATAAATTAAGTACATAAACATGAACAAAAAAAAATGATATATACACACACACACACACAGAATTTATATATATAGACACACACAGAGAATTCAAAGAAGTACATCACGAAGTCAAATAAATGCAACCAAATATCTGATACAACCAAATACGTATTTTGAACTCAACTGAGGTGGAGGACTAAGTGGGGGTTGGTTTGTAGTAGAAAGTATTGGCTGGTCAGCACGAGAAGATGGTTGGTCTGCTCTATCAGGATAAACATGCGACACATCCTATATATCTGGCATCTGATCATCCTCGGGCAATTGACGTGTAGGTTATTACTATAAGGCTCAACGACAACGTGACTAATTTGTAATGCAAACTTGAAGGTGATAGGAAAATTTGCAAGTAAAATTTTATGTCTTTTAGGCAATAGATCACTTTACAAAAGTACATAAAATAATGGTTTTAAAGCTAATTTTACAACATAAAAACATAGACAAATATACCATATGATAAACATAAGGCAACAAAATAATAAAGGATTCCACCCCTCTCCTGGTCCAAATTCCAATGTTGAGCCTCTTTCATTAAGTGTTCAAATTTATGTTTACAGGGATTTATAGTGCTCAGAATGTAAAAATTATGTCTCCAATGGCTCCAGAACAATTGAAAACCCCAAGTTGGGCTCTTGTTGGCCTCAATTTGGCCAAAAACTAAAGTTATGCTTTAGAGAATTTTTCCAGCTAATTTCTCTACAAACTGGACTCCTATGCTAATTGTTCTACGAATTTCGCAGTTCCAGGGCCCGTGGAGTGCCAATTTTGCCTAGCACCAGCGAGATTCCCATCGATTTTAGTGAAATTTGTTACCTCTTTTAAACACACAATAAGGCCTATCAGCAAAAAATTTGGGCGACATGGGGTCATGTGTCCGGGGCTGGGGCTAACCACATACCCTCGTTGGCATAGCCTCTCGGTCCATCGACATGTGGTTCTATGGTTTCATGTAACGCGAGGCTGGTCCCCACATTTCACACATGCCTGCCATCTCTCCATGCGATCCATTGCGGTTACATGGAATATGGTAATACCATGGGCTGGGGATAAGCCGCGAGCCCTTGGTCACTCTGCCCATGATCTTGTGGATTGCATAGGGACTAGGGGTTAGGGGCTTAGCCTCGCCCCCCTCCTCAAACTTCAAAATGAAAAAAATTCAAAAACAATTTTGCTACACTGGTTTATTAAGTAACACCCTTGGCGCTACAGTAGAGAATTGTATTTCTTGTTGAAAGGTCTCATGTTCGAATATGGTCAGGCCTCCAGCCGACCCATACCAAATTTTGTTGACCCTTGGGATGCCACATGGCAGCCCATGACTGGGCCATGTGGCAACCCATAATTGTCCCAAATATAATATACCACAACCAATAAAATGTGCCCATAAATAAACCAATCATGTGAGGCCACTTGGCAGCCTGACATTGGCCCACGAGGTATAGTGATATTTCCCAATCATTGTATGGACTTCCCAGTTAGCAATCTTGCATCCAACTTGCAAATTTTTTACATGTTTGGGAAAACAATCAAAACGTGATATTAGGAGCATACGATATCGGTTTTGAGTAATTCAACTTGCGTTGGATTCAGGTCGTCGAGCTCTACACTTTGGCACTAGTTTCGAGTACTTTTTAACACTTTGAATTTTGAGCACTTTACTAATCCCCTAGATTACTCCTCCCAATTAGAATCTTTTGGACCTCCAAAAGATATTTTCAGTCAAAAAATAGATGAGGGTACAATTCCCTCACCCTTTCCATCTCAATCCATTTGGCTTTTTTTGGATTTTTACCTTTGAGCCCCATATGAAGGTGCTTCTCATTCCTTCTTCTTAAAGTTCTTGTTTTTTTGTCAAGGATAGGATCTTGCTGCAATTCTTCAATACATTTAGGAGGGAAAACTTCTATTAAGAATATAAACATTCTCTCCTTGATCTTCAATCAAAGGAGGCTCACCAAATTTTAATTTATCTTTACCTTGAAGCATTTATTTGTTGATGCAAAGGCTTACTTCATCTCCAACCTGGATATTATGGTCAACACTATGCTTATCATGTCTAGCCTTTTACTTGGCTTGAACCTTCACCAAATTCAATCACCATCACCATGCACCATACTTCTTCAAAGTGAAAACATTAGGAGGCCCACAAGAAGATATACTAGAACTAATGTTCCCTTTGTCAAGTAGATCTTACACCTGCTTCTTGATCCTTGCATTCTCTAACACTAGAATCTTGTTCATACCAATGTTCAAAAGTGATGTATCCTACTACAATTGAACCTCATGTTGTTTTCCTCTTTTAGAAAGCAGAATGTTAGACTCCTTAAAAATCTTATCACATGTGTTAACAACCTCAAATGAATCATATTTTAATCTTGCATCACATCCTTGAAAGGCTTCATATTTCTCAACATCTTTATGCTTAATCATTAAAAATGCAAAATTCTGACTAGCATTTAGAAACCTCTTCATTTGTCCAACATTCGCAAGACACAAATTCAATTTGTTGTGATGTGCTCTAACAATATACTCAATCGTGTTTTTAAACAAATGATACTTGTTATCATGGTGATGAAAGATGGCTTTCCTATCATATAAATATGGGCTTCCCAAAACAATTCCGCATATGTCAAGTGGTACTACTTCAAGTTCTACCTCGTCAATAAAATTTCAGTGGTGGCGAATTTAAGTATGCATTTTCTTGTCACTTGCAATTTGGCATTGTCACATATCCAACCCAAAGGATAAGGTTTAGGATGAGAAATGGTTTCCAAATTTAGTTTCCTAACATTGTCTTCTGAAATAAGGTTTACTTGTGATCCACTATCAAACAAATTATCTACTTTGTTATGTTTTGTGATGACTCTAATATGGAAAAACTCTATTCTTTCTCTTTCATTTTGAGATTCAATGGGCTTGCAAGAAGAACTAGTACTTTCGATAGAATCCTTACCTTTCAATCCCATGGATATGATTTTTGTTTCATCTTCAGAATTAGATCCTAGATCTTATTGTGTAGTTGCAGCAGTCTTTTCTTTCTCCTTGTTGTTAAAATTTTTGGGTCTCATCTTAGGATGAAGTTTCCAACAATGGTCCTCATCATGGGCTTATTTGGAACAATTTTTACATGTGAGTTTTTCTCCCTCCTTCTTGATTTAAGCATTCTTTTAATCCTTGCCTTTTAACTTCCCTTTTCCTTTTTCTCTAGACTTAAATGACTTCTCACTAGTTTCTTCAGAAACATTCTTCCCTCTTGTTTCTAAATGAGTTGATTGTACACAGACTTCATCTATCTTTGTAGGGTTAAACATGATAATTGTGTGTCTCAAATAACTATGTAAACCTCCAATGTGTTTTAGTATATTGTCTTGAGAGGATAAATCTATACCCAAAATCAAATCTCTTTTCCTAAATTATTGAGTATAGCTTTGCACACTTTGACCCTGAGCTTTCCTAAAGTTTTTCCAATCCATTATAGCCTTTTGCATGTATGATAATCGATCAAGTTGTCTTCTTATTGCAACAACAAAATAATTCCAAGGGGATAAAACCTTACCCTTTTTCTTCATGTCCTCTTGAGTTTTGGCCTCCCACCAAATGAGTACTGCACTTTCCAACCTAAGAGAAGCAAGCTGAATTTTGGTTGCATCATCCTAGATCCTTTATATCCTACAATACACTTCAATATGATGACCCCAATTATCTAATTTCTCAACATTTACCTCTTCATCATGCATAGACAATTCAAACGTTATGTCAATAATTAACACAAGAGTTTTACCATGTCCCTTTGGAGAATTTGGAGGTGTTTGTGAAAGGGTATAAGTAGAAGAAGTAGAAGAAGATGAGGATGAGGATGAATATGGAGGAGAAGGTGGTGCCTTGTCACCATCCCCTCCATTCTTTTTTGGAGGTTTTGATCTCTCTCCTTGCAACCTTGAGTTCCTCTCCTCATAAGGAACTTTTATCATTTCAAACATTTCAAAGAAATATTTTCTGAAAGTTCTCTCATCTTCAAACATCCCTTCATGACCTTATTTATGTGCCATTATTGGTGAAGCTTGAGATATGTGTGTTCTCCTTGAAACAATTTGAGACCTTGGCTCCAAAATTTATTCTTCTCCTCTTTTGAGCTTCAACCTTGTAAGCATTAAAAAAAACTCACAAAAAAAATCAAACCTTCAAAATCACCTTGAGCTCTAATACCAAACTGACCTGTAATGCAAACTTGAAGGTCATAGGAAAAATTACAAGTAAAATTTTATGTTTTTTAGGCAATGGATCACTTTGCAAAAGTACATAAAATAATGGTTTTAAAAATATGTTAACAACATAAAAATAAAGACAAATGTACAATATCAGAAACACAAGACAATAAAATGATAAAGGAGTTCACCCCTCTCATGGGCTACATCTCCTCCTGGTCCAACTTCTAATGTTGGGCCTCTTTCATTAAGTGCTCAAATTTGTGTTTACATAGATTTACGATGCTCACAATGTAAAAATTATGTCTCCAATGGCTTGAGAATAGTAAAAAACCCCAATATGAGCTCTTGTTGGGCTCAATTTGGCCAAAAATTGAAGAAGTGATGTTGTGGAGAAGTTTTTCTACTAATTTCTCTACAAATTGGATTGCTACACTAACTATTCAACAAATTTTGCAATTCTAGGGCCTATCGAACGTGAATTTCGCTTAGTGCCAGCGAGATTCTTGCCAGTTCAGGTGCAAGTTGTTGCCTCTTTTAAATGCATAATAAGGCCTATCGACAGAAAATTTGGGTGAAATAGGGCCATGCGCCCTAGGGATGGGGCTAACCACCTACCCCCATCGACATAGCCCCTTAGTCCATTGACATGTGGTTCTATGGTGTCATATAACTTGGGGTTGGTCTCCACATTTTGCACCCACCTTCCAGCTCTCCACACGATCTGTTGTAGTTACATAGAATATGGTAATACCGTAGGTTGGGGCTTAGCCCCTATCCCTTGGTTGCTCTACCCGCAGTCTCGTGGGTTGCGTTGTGACTAGGGGCCAGGGGCTTAGCCCTGACCCCTCCCCGAACTTCAAAATGTGGAAAATTCAAATACAATTTTTTTGATATGATTTATTAAGTAACACCCTTGGTGTTGCGGTAGAGTCTTGTATTGATTGTTCAGAGGTCTCGTGTTCTAATCTCCTCAGACCTTCGGCCGACCCATACCAAATTTTGTTGACCGTGGGGCGCCACGTCATAGTGCATGATTATCCCATGTGGCGACTCATCATTGGCCCAAATATAATATACCACGACCAATCAAATGCACCCATAAATCAACCAGTCACATGAGGCCACTTGGAAGGCTACCATTGGCCCACGAGGGACAATCAGCTTACCCAATCTGTTACGTCCCCTATACTACTAGGGGCCTAACACAGTTAGTAGTCCTGCATCCAACCTGAAATTTTTTTACTTGTTTGGGAAAATGATCAGAATGTGATATTAGAAGCATACAATATCAATTTTGAGAAATTCAAGTTGCGTTGGATTCAACTCATCGAGCTCTATGCTTTGGCACTGGTTTCGCGCACTTTTGAACACTATGAATTTTGAGCACTTTACTTATCCCCTCGATCACTGATGTCCATGATCCAATGAGGTAGCACCACTAGAAGCATCATAATCATCATAATCCTCATCATCATGATCATGATCATCACCCTCATCATCATTATCATTATCATCACCCTCATCATCATTATCATTATCATCACCCTCATCATCATTATGACCAACCTCATCTGTTGATGTTGCTGCATGATGCCCTGCAGCCTTCATCACTGTCAGTAAATTACTAGATCTGATGACATGTTGCATAAGAGACATAAAATCTTGTGGTTCTCCATTGGATAAGAGACATAAGAGGCCTCGTAGGGCGGTCTCCCTACTAAACAAAAACTTTGGCCAATCTATAACAGCAGGTTATCTGAAAGCGCATAGCATTCCTTTTCCCTTGAATGTCCATGCCCCCCTAAGGATGTGCCTCACCCTCTTGGACCTCACCTCTCCTCCATCTAACGATGGGGTAGGAGGCATGTCCCCATCATATGAGCTGATTTCTAGAAGATATGTAGTACAAAAAAATAATTAAACAATTTCATTAATAATTTAATAAAACAAGTTAAAGAACATGCTAGAATAAATTTTATTCTAATTCATTAAAACTAGGAAATGAAATTATATTAGTTTAAAGAAAACACTAATATTACCTCTATCATCTAGAGGCCCAATTGTTATGAAGGATATGTTGGGACACCCTCTCTAATCAATCCCGCATACGAATAGCCCAACACAACAAACACATGGTCATCCACATTGGCTAGTAGTGCTAGTGCCTCATCTAAAATTCTGGTTGGAAACCACACCATTCCCCTCGCTGGCATTATCTTCCCTCACATGTGCATCAGGGCCTTAGTGATTGGCCTAGGATGGCAATGATCAAATGTAGGCCTTGTCTCTGGAAACCTCTTAAAAAAGAAACAAAAAACTCGAAAGAAAAAGGGAAGGTCTCCCTTCCTTGTCTTGACAACGCACAACAATTATCTAAATTTCTGTAAATATGCCTAAAAAAAATGGCAAACAATCTGATGCAGCATGGCACCTAAATCAAAGAATCAGCATAATACAAAAGAGGGCAACTAATGCACTTCCTTCCACCACAATAATGTGCAATGGTTATGACTAATAGTAAGAGGAACCTAGCCTCCTCTATATGTAATATTCCAAATAGAAATTTTACAAAGATGATCAAAGACATGCACATAAATAACAACACAATAAATTTCACTAAAAACCCACAAAAAAAATGCTCTGGAACACCCAAAATGGCCAATTTTATTATCAATAAATTGTTGGAGTACAATAAAATTGGAAGGAGTGCACTTGAGCTTGTTTAAGGAGATATACAAGCCTCAGGTGATCAATATCCCAATGTCTGACTGCTACAATAGTTTGTCCCTCCAGAAATATGCATTGGCTCAGTTTTTCTACACTGCTAGCTGACTTGGAACCATGATCTGGCCCCTCAAAATAGCCTAGAAAATTTTGTAAATTTGGGGTTGTCATCCTTGTAAAAACCCCAGAAAACCCAAAAAGGGTTTTCTTTTGTTTTGACCTTCCAAATGCAACCCTAAATAGCTTGGTCCTCCTCAAATACCAAAGTACTTCACCTATAGCATAAAATAATGAATTGTTGCCCCAAAATTCTAGAAATCTCCCCACACTGTCCCTCCAAATGAAATCCTAGTATCTTAGCCCCTAAATGGTGTAGTAGCAAGCTTCAACAATTCGTACTATAGTGAGGAACTCCCTTTTGCCTCTCAAAATCTCCCTCCTTTGGATAGAATATGATCAAGAACAACCCGGCAACAATAGAGACCCCAACTTTCGGCACCAATCCTCCCAATGGTTGTGTGCCCTCTCCCTCTACATGCCAATTAAACTAGAATGGAGTAGTATTGTGTGATGCCTCTCTCCCAGCCTCCAAATAAGATAGAAATCCTTCCTAGGGTGGCACTCAAGGTCCACCGAAGAGAAGCTTGATCTTCACTCCTTGGGAAGCTCTTGTGTTGAGCAACACTTGTAACTCAGCTGAACAACTAGAGTAACAATGGATAATCAAATGTCAAAAATACCTCGCCTCCAATTAATAGCTAGCCATCCCTCATGCTCCTTATGGGCTCCACCCATCAAATTCCTTCTCTCACCAAATTCAAATTCATCTAAGGGGTGCATATTCCCTTGGAGTGGCCCCCACTCTCCACTTCCCATTGAATTTCTTGGATTTTCTAATGTTTGGGGTGGCACCTTTATAAATTTTCCTTTTTCACCCACTTTTCCTAATTTTATATGCCAAATATTTATTAATTGCCAAAATTTTCAAAATTGAGAGCTCCCTTAGCAATTTTATTAACTGGGGACATTAAACTGTAGCAAAAGAAGAAATTAGTAGTTGTCCACCATGAACCTGATATCTAATGGATGAAGCGCATGAGGCCTGATATATCTCTAAGTGTATGAAAGTTGATTCTTAGCTGCAACATCATGGGGGACATAAGGGAACTAGGGAAAATACTCTCCTCTCCTAGATAGGCCAGTGATAAAGTATATGTCCTCCTCTGTGGGCCTATATCACAACTCAGGACTGACACAGAAACCATGTTGTTGGACATTCCATTAGCAGATCAGAAGTGATAATAGGGCATAGTGCACCTTCAGGGATGTACCCTCCTCATAGCACTTGAGGAAGCCTACCTTCCTTAAGCGCGCTTTAGTTGCTAGAGTAATAGCGAGAGGGTATAAATCCCTCTCCCTCTCTATCACCTGCCATGGTCGGGCCATATTGTATGGGTCTGCCTACGGCTCCTACTCCTTCTGCTACTCCCTCTATTAACGTATTTGCTACATGATTGACATATAAAATACATCAACCTCATACATAAAATACAATTTTTTTTATTTATTAAATGAAATGTGTATTTATAACTATGGAAACATAACTTTCAATCTATAAATAAATAAAAAATCAGTGGTGTCATCGAAACACAATCATGCATCAACACCTGTGTTCTTTCAACTATAACCACACTGGTGATGATGCACACATAAGTATGATGCACCACGGGTGTTTCATAAATTTAACTTTTCATAGCGGTGCAACATACTTATGTACCAGTGTGCATGTATAACCTGTTAGCACTAGTACAGTATGTTTGGGTTATCGATTGCACCAAGATAAAATAATATTTTTAAATATTTATTTGTGGTGCATTTGGTAAATATAAATGCACCGGGAGTGGGACACCAACACACAATATGTCTCATATTTCCTGGTGCATTTATATTTTCAAAGCGCACCGCCACAACGATGGTGTGTTATGTTCATGTACCAAATCATGGTACATCGCTCGCAATGCGAGCCAAACATATCAACCACACCGCACACATAAAATATTTTTTTGCAAAGACAATGAGAAATTCAACCTAATTTGAAATTTTAATCTGCTAAAGACTTTAATTAGAAAGAAACATAGAGATTACGTGGACATTTGGTCATCGAGGAGGCATTATGGACATGTAATGGAGAAAAACAAATTTTTAAATTGTTTGAAAAAATTGGAAACTCAAACAGTTAGCATGGTATTGAAAGGTGGTGATAAAGAGAAGCATTGATGTCAGGGTGCTTGCACATGGAAAGAGTGGCACCAATGCTTCATATCTCTCCTACACTATAGATGGTAAAAATGAAAATTATTGTCAGGAGGGTTTGTTTTGATTTAACCCTCCTCTGAGGCATTTTGTGAAGTGCACTGGGGTGGGTTATATCTAAAAGCACCGTGTTTTTTATTTTATTTAAAATTATCTTGGTTCTTTATCGAGATTCCATGGGACTTTACATTACTGTTAACACAACAGTGTTGTGGTTTTACAATAGCACCAGTCCTTTTTTATAAATTAAAAATCATATATTGTTACACTTTATAAGATGCCTCGGGGTGTTGTCATATGATTATTGCACCAGGACGTCATTGTCGAATAACATCGGTATGTTTCACTATATGAAGGATTCTGGTTCCAGCAAATATTCAAGAATCAGTGCATTTGGGTATTTAGCGCATTGTGGTTTTTTATTTTTCAAAAAATAAATCTAGAGTGCACTATGGTATATGAAACTTTGGTGCGTGTATCTATAATAAAACACCAGTGGGCTTGAATAATTTAGACACACCGTCAAAGATGTTGTAATTATGATGCATGTGTTGTCCTTGATGGAAACTCACTTGTAACAAAACAAGTATATGGTAACTAGATGAATCCATAAGTCAGTTCGAAGGTGACAAAGTGATGGAACAGAATAACAGAATGATGGGACAAAGGTTTACATATTGGAATCAAAAGTTTGATAAAGATGAATATTTGAATATCTATACGTGGGTTCGTCGAGACCAAGTCGCATATACACTCAGGTACAAAGAAGAAAATTTGCATACATGCTAGCGCACTAATTTAAGAATACCAAGGGTCCTTACCATGGTATTAGCCCACAATATTGAGCACAGTAACAGTTACTTGATCTCGTTCAAGATTACCACCGACACTAGTGTAGTTTTGATCCATGGTATTGGCTAAGGATCTAACTATATAAAGAGGTGAAGATCAAAGTGCTAAGTGTGCATGTGAAATGGTTTTTTTTATGAATACTTCAATCTAAAATATATTTGCATTGTAAGGGTCATTGTTGACACATAGACCTAAAATAATTATGCACCGATGAATACAATGATGGATTAGGATCATGAGACCTAAAATGACTTTCCATTGTATGATCTTCTCATGGATTGACTAGATCTAAGTATTGATGCATGTTTTTATCTCTGAATATTATGATATGGGTCTTTCTGAAGTTCTGAAAAGTTGCACAATTTTAGGTCAAAATTTGCATATACGTATGCAGGTTGGTCTTGGTTAAGTCGTGTATACACGTGGGTTCGTTTCTTCACAGTGGCGTATATAAATGAAGGGTTTTTGTTCATAAATGACTTATCAACCTGATCAGAGTTGTTTTATCTCTGTTGTCTTTCAATGATGTCCTCATGTTAATCTGGGTCGAATGATAATGTCTTAAGTAGAATTGATTGAATGATGAAGTTGAATTTGGTTACATGTTGATTGGTTGAAAATATTATTGATGCTTCTAATTGTATGATGCTTCTGTAAGCTAACATAATATTTCAAAATAACTCTGGTCAACTTTGTTTCTGATTCAGAATTATAGGTTTCTAGTATATTGAGATCTATATGCAGGTTCCTCTACAGCAAAGCACATATACACGTGATTTTCCTTAAGTCAATAGCATATACATGTTGGCATATGAATGATTAGGGTTGCAGTTGGTTATGTGTGTTGATGCAGTATTCTGAGTTCAATTCTGTGTTGTGGTTACAGTGATCTCAGTGTTATTTTTGAATTAAGTTGGTGTTTTATTGAGTTGATCTGCAAGTTGTGATGTATTAAAGCAGGTGGATCCAATGTGAAAATTTATGAAACATGGTCCACAATTGTTGCTGAGGGTTGGATCCTTCAGTGAGGAAGTCGAAGCTCCTTTCCAGTAGTATCTGGTAATCAGATCAAGGGGTTAGAACTCCCTTCTAGTAGGAGTTAGAGAACGAGTGAAGGTTATAGCCTTTAGCAGGTGGGTGCCTACGTATTGGCATGAGTTTGAACTAGTACAAGAATGTAAGAAGTTTTTAATATCCATATGTTTGAAGGCTGAGATGACAAAAACAGTGGTTTCTTCCCACATTATGCTTCCACCTTAAATCCTAGTGTTTATGTGTGTTGCTTAAGTGTGATACTTTATTTTGTTCTTAATACACCTGCTTACTTCTTATCAAATGCCTGATAAATCTCTTACATTCTAGTTTAAGTTTAACATATAAATAATTAAACATTTTACAAGTTTACTAGGCATACGTTAGTTTATTTTACAATAGTCACATGCGTAGATGAGTTCGGTTCAGTAAAGTCGCATACATATTTCAGAAAATAAAATTATTATTGTGATTTTTTAAAATA
>APFE030525525.1:39459-54514 GCA_000404065.3 Pinus taeda
CATGTCCTTCAAAAGAAGCTTGATCGCTTGAAGGAAGATATCCCAAGATGAGAAATCAAGACAGAATGACATATATCAGACCACCACTCTTCAACGAAAATAATTTAATATATTGGAAGACAAGAACAAGATCTTATCTTCAGTCCCTTGGATCAGTTATTTGGGAAATTGTAGAAGGAGGTTAGTAATATCCAGCCGAAGTTCCCACAGATGCTGTAGAAATGAAGATGTATGAAACCAATGCGAAAGTTGTCAATGCATTATTGGGAAGTCTGGCAGAATCAGAATTTGTCAAATTTATGCAGTTAAACACAACAAAATAAATATGGGACAGAATCATTCAAATATATGAAGGCGATACCAAGGTCAAAAGTGTTAAACTCCAAACTCTCAGAATGCATAACGATGTTTATTTCTACATGTAGATGAGATTGTAAATCACATGAAAAATATGGATGAAGAATTAAATGACACCACTTTAGTAGAGAAAAATATTAAGATTTCTAACTCCTAAATTCGAGTCAAAAGTGTCTACCATTGAAGAGAATCAGTATATGCAGATTCTTATTGTTGTTCAACTTCACGAGATGCTGACTGCTTCTGAAATGAGGAAAGAAGGTCCCTTGGAAGTTAGAGAAACCGCATTTAAAGCATATGAAAAAGGAAACGAAAATAAAGAACATAAGGAATCAAGATATATATCAGACGAAGATGAGGTGAACTTTGTAAAGAAACTTCAACTAGGCACTAGAAGGTTCAGAGGTAAGCTTCCCTTCAAATGTTTTGCTTGTGGTAGAGTTGGTCATTATGCTGCTAAATGTCCTCATAAAGACAACCATGACAAAGGGAAGTATACTACAAAAATTAATAGGATATGGTTTAACAATAAAAAAAGTTATTATACTCATGAAGATAGTGATGGATTGTCAAATAGTGAAGAAGGATTTTTTGATCAAGATCTTAAATTACTCATAGATTTTAAGAAAAATACTAATGAGTCTAGTGATAAATTTGTGGATGCTTTAGGGGAAAAATATTTCTTTGAAGAAATTACTCAACTCAAAATTTTCTTGGAAGAAAAAAAAGTAGCCATAGATACATTGAAGCATCAACTCATAGAAAAGGAGAAGCATAATGAGAAGTTAGAATGTGTAGTAAGTCTAAGAAAGGAACTTGAGAAAATAAAAACTATTAATCTTAGATTTGCTAAAGGATCAGAAACCCTAGATCAAATTACCAAGATATAATGCTCTCCTCTTATGAAGACAGGTCTTGGATACACTGGAGAAACATCTCAAATAGAAAACTCTTAAGCCACCACTAGAAGCTATCTAAATGCAACAAAAACCAGTCATCAAAGCTTCAATATCAACAAAAGAATAAAGGAATTTCATAGGTAAATCATGTTCACTCTAATCCAAGGATGAACAATAACATATTAAGCACCAGTCAAAAGGTAAACAACACCAGAAGATTCTATGATCACATAAATTTCTTATTTAATGGACAATGTTTCTCATGTCATAATTTTGGTCATAAAGTTTCTCAATGTGTTACATACAAAATCATCATGACTAGAGAAGCAAGTAAACAAGGGAATGAGGTAGGAGTCAATAAGAACACTTAGAATAACTTCTCACCTCTTCAAGATGAAATTGAATGCTCATTTTGCAATAACTTTAGGCATGAATAATCTAAATGCATGAGAAAATTACAGCCAAAATCTCAAAAGGAGTAAATATCAACAAATTCTAAGATATCGAAAAGGAAGGAGTTACAGTGTAAAAGTTGTGGCATAGCATTGTTTGCAAAAGACAAGAAAATCAATGGTACAATGATAGCAGATGCTCAAAACACATGACAGGTGACAAAGATAAACATATTTCATACAATACTTTAGAGAAAGAAAATAATGTCACTTTTGGAAATGACTCACCTGCTATCATTAAGGGTAAATGTTATGTTTTTATAAAAGAAAAGGTTAAAGATGGTAATGTTATGTATGTTGATGGATTAAAACATAACTTGTTGAGTGTTAGCCAAATGTGTGACCAAGGAAATGAAGTGGCATTCTGATCAAAAGAATGTGTGGTTCGTGAACTTGACATAGGAAAGACCATAATAAAAGGAACAAGAACCCTAAGCAATCTGTATATATTGAAAGGTGGCCAAGAAAAATGTTACCTAGGAAAGGTAGAGGAAAATTGGTTATGGCACAGAAGGTTGGGACATCTAAGCTTCTCTCAAATAAGAAAATCAAGCAGGCTCAAAGTTGTTTGTGATCTACCCAACATCACACTACCAGAAAGTACCATATGTAAGTCATGTCAATTCGGTAAGAAAACCAGAGTTCAATTCAATGCCAAAGAAGGATCGATAAGTAAGCCTCTTAAACTTATACATATTGATTTGTGTGGACTAGTAAAGAAAAAGTTACCACATGGAGAACAATACTATATCTTATTCATTGATGAATTTTATAGAATGTGTTGGATTGGTTTACTGAAACACAAAGATGAAGCATTTGATAAATTTAAAGCCTTCAAAACATTAGTTGAAAATGAATTAGATATAAAAATAAACTGTCTCAAATATAACTGAGGAGGAGAATACATATCAGATGAATTCTTTGATTTCTGTGAACAACATGGCATAAAAAGACAATTTTATGTAGCTAAAACTCCTCAACAAAATGGCATGGCAGAAAGAATGAGTAGAACTGTTCAACAAATGGCTCATGCTATGCTTGATGAGTCTGGAACTCCTGACACCTTCTGGGGTGAAGCTTCACATACTGCAGCAAATATTCTCAACAAGGCTCATGTTCGTGTGAATAGTGATAAAACTTCATATGAACATTGGCATGGTAAGCCTCCCACTACAAATAATTTTAGAGTTTTTGGAAGCAAATGTTTCATAAAAAATAATGATGAAAAACTTAGTAAGTTTGAAGCCAGATCAAATGAAGGAATACTTGGTTACTCATCTAGAAGAAAAGGATGCAAATGTTGCAATAAGAGACTTCGGAAAATTGCTGAATGCATTGATGTTGTGATTGATGAAGCATGCACATATACCAAAAAGGTAACATTGGCAAAAGAGGATGATGATGATGAATCCTTTCCCACATCAAATCACAATGACATAGAAGAATAAACTAATGAAGCAACAAAACAAGACACATCAGACAAAGAAAAGGCTCCATCTAGGTATGTTCAAAAGAATCATTCAGAAACTGAAATTCTAGGAAACAAGGAATTTGGGGTACAAACAAGAAGACCCCTTATAGGATATCCTAGTTATCTAGCTTTATTATCCACCTTTGAACCACAAAATGTAAATCAAGCTAGTAAATATGAATGTTGGGTTAAGGCCATGAATGAAGAACTTGATCAAATTGAAAAGAATGATACTTAGGAATTGGTTCCAAGGCCTCATGATAAAAATATTATTGGGACAAAATGGATATTCAAAAATAAGTTGAATGAAAATTGAGAGTTCATTAGGAACAAAGCTAGACTTGTTTGTAAAGTTTATGCTCAACAAGAAGGTATATAATTTGAATAAACATTTGCACCAGTAGCCAAACTTGAAGCCATAAGAATGTTTCTTGCATTGTCAATTTTTTGACATTTCAAAGTTTATCAAATGGATGTAAAATATTCTTTCCTTAATGGAGATCTAGAAGAAGAAGTATATGTTGAACAACCAGAAGGATTCATTTTGGGGAATGATGAAAGCCTTGTATCCAAACTCAAAAAGGCTTTATATGGGATAAAACAAGCTCCGCAGGCATGGTATTATCATCTTGACAAATATCTTCAACAACAAGGTTTCACAAAAGGATCCGCAGACAACAACTTGTAGACAAAAATTGAGGGTAAAAAACTACTAATTATTGTTGTTTATGTTGATGATATTATCTTTGGCAGTGATGAAGAATCTATGATACAAAAATTTTCTTTTTTTTATGTAGCAAGAATTTGAAATGTCTCTACTTGGGGAACTAACCTATTTTCTTGTTCTACAATTGCAACAAAAAAAAGATGGTATCTTTATCTCACAAACAAAATGTCTCAAGAAGATTTTGAAGAAGTATGGGATGGAAGATTGCATAACCTGTATGCACTCCCATGATGACAGGAAGTAGCCTTAGTACTAATGATGATTCTCTCGCAATAAACCAACCAGAGTACCTGTCTATGATTGGAAGTATAATTTATCTAACATGTACCAGACCAGATATCATGCATGTAGTTGGGATTGTTGGATGTTTCCAAGCCAATCCAAAGGAATCACATATTCATGAAGTAAAGAGAATATTCAAATATCTCCAAGGAACCCAAGACTTTGGTCTATGGTATCCTAAAGATGCAGATCTTACCCTTCATGCATACATAGATGCGGATTGGGCTAGAAATGTTGATGACTGGAAAATTACTAGTAGAGGTGCATTTTACATGGGGCCCTGACTAGTATCTAGTTCAGCAAGAAACAAAGTTCTATTGCCTTATCTACAGCGGAAGAAGAATATGTGGTTGATGTATCTTGTTACACACAACTTCTTTGGATGATTAAAACATTACAGGATATAAAAGTCAAATTTTCTCCACCCATCTCCATCCTATGTGATAATACAAGTGCTATTAGTATTTCAAAAAGTCCTGTTATGCACTCCAGGACCAAGCATATTCCAATTAAGTATCACTTTCTATGAGAACAAGTGCTTGAGAAAAAAGTTAAATTGAAGTATGTTCCCTCCAAAGAACAAGTTGCTGATATATTTACTAAACCTCTTCCCAGAGAACCATTTGAATATCTCAGATAGAAACTAGGAGTTGTCACTGCCTCATCTTACTATTAATCTATTTTTCTCAGTCTACATGAGAAAATTTAGAAGGTTGCTTTCTATACATGATTTTCGTGAAGTATAGTCACGTATATACACAAGTTTCTTTGCAGATAGTTGTGTATGTTTTTCTCTAGTAGAAAAACAGTGGGACGGACTCAAGATCAACCTCTAACATGCTACTAACATCTATGATTTGATTTTTCTTGGTCTAGTGTTGATGGGTACAGTCCGCTGATATGGTATTGAGATATGTTTTTCTCATTGATATTTATCTGATTGATGAAGGTGCGTTGATGAATGAGTTGTTGACAATGAACAAGTATCACAGTTCAGGGGGAGCATTAGCCTTGCAGAATACAATGCATTGTTGGCATTATGGTTGCTCAATTGTTCTACTATTAAGATCTTTTGGTCTCAATTATTAATGTCATATATGTTATTTGATGTAAAGGTCATGTGGAGACCTATGATGTAATAATTTTCATATTCAGTCACGTATGGAATTTTGAGGTCATGTCAAATATGTAATCCCACTTGGTTGGGTGGTTGATTCAAATATGTATCCCCACTTGGTTGGGTGATTGATGTAAGTATGAGTCCTTGGTGATAGGAAGGTAATATTCAGTTGAGTTATAGAGTCATGTTCTTCACTTGAAAATCTTTATGAAGATTCAGCATGTGCTTAGGGGGAGCATGGATAGTAGAGTGCAAATAAGATCCAAAGGGGGAGTTTTGGTCTGCCTTTGCGCTTGAGGTCAAAGAGAGAGAGCATCATTAGGGCAATTTTGAGGTCTAAAATGAGACTCCTAAGGAAATTATAAAATAATAGTGGAAATAATAAATAAGATTAGATTACATCATCAGATTTTAGAGGGAAAAAGAAAAAATTATTTTTTCAATTCATATTTTCAACTTATCTCCCTATGGGTTTACTCAAATTTGGAGCGGGAGCACTCATTGGATGCAAAATTTGATTCCTCATCTAAGTAGTACTCGTGTTTCATACTTTCAATGGACCCTTCTACACTAAAAATGAGAAATACATGGAAAACGTGATTGCAATCATGTTTGTATTTCTCATTTTTCGTGTAGTAGGGTCCATTGAAAGTATGCAACGTGGGTACTCTTTGGATGAGGAAATAAATTTTGCATCCAATGAGTACTCCCACTTGAAATTTGACTAAAACATTAGGGAGATAAGTTGAAAATATGAGTTGAAAGACTAGTTTTATTATTTTATTATTTTTTAATCTTTTTACTTTTTTACTCCAAAAATGGTGAATCATCCCCCATGGTTGGGATCATAATATTAAATTTTATTGGTTCCTATAAAGTTTATTTTGGTTGTACATTTTTATTAGGATGCCCCTTTTAGACCTCAAAAGTCCTTTAATGCTTGGTGTTTGAATAACGGTTATTTGATGTATCTAACAGGTTTCTACAGGTTGAGGTGATCAACACCAACATGGTTTCCACAAGTCTAAAGGGGGAGATTGCTCGCAGAATGATGCATGTCTTGTCCTTGATGGAAACTCACTTGTAACAGAACAAGTATATGGTAACTAGATGAATCCACAGGTTAGTTTGGAGGTGACAAAGTGATAGAACAAAATAACAAAATGATGGGACAAAGGTTTATAGATCAAAATCAAAAATTTGATAAAGGTGAATATTTGAAGATCTATATGTGGGTTTGTCAAGGCCAAGTCGTGTATACGTGCAGGTACAAAGAATCAAAGTCACATACATGCTAACGCACTAATTTAAGAATACCAAAGGTCCTTACCATGGTATTACCTAGCAATATTGAGCGCAGTAATGGTTACTTGATCCTGTCTAAGATTACCATCGACACTAGTGTATTTTTGACCCATGGTATTGGCTAAGGCTCTAACTATATAAGGAGGGGAAGATCAAAGTGCTAAGTGTGCATGTGAAAGGGATTTTTTTATGAATACTTCAATCTGAAGTATATTTGCATTATAAGGGCCATAGTTGACACATAGATATGAAGTAATTATGCATCGATGAATATAATGATGGGTCAGGATCATGAGACCTAAAATGACTTTCCATTGTATGATCTTCTCATGGATTGACTAGATCTAAGTGTTGGTGCATGTTTTTATCTCTAAATATTATGATCTAGGTCTTTCTGAAGTTTTGAAGGGTTATGCGATTTTAAGTCCAAATATGCAGATTTGTACGCAAGTTGGTTTCTGTTAAGTCATGTATACACGTGGATTTGTTTCTTCAAAGTCATGTATATAAAGGAAGGGTTTTTGTTCATAAATGACTGATCAACCTGATCAGTGCTTCTGTATCTCTATTATCTATCAATGATGTCCTCATGATGATTTGGGTTGAGTGATAATGTTTGAAGTAGAACTAATTCAATGATGAAGTTGAATTTGGTTACATGTTTATTGGTTGAAAAGATTATTGATGTTTCTAACTGTATGAGGGTTCTATAACCTAATAGAATATTTCAGAATAACTCTGGTCAACTCTGTGTCTAATTTAGAATCACAAGTTTCTAGTATATTGAGATTTGTACGCAGGTTGCTCTAGAGAAAAGTGTGTATACACACGATTTGCCTTAAGTGAAGTAGTGTATACATGTTGGGATATGAATGATCAGGGTTGTAGTTGATTATGTGTGTTGATGCAGTATTTTGAGTTAAGTTCTGTGTTGTGGTTACAATGATCTCATTGTTCTGTTTGAATTAAGTTGGTGTTTGCTTCAGTTGATCTACAAGTTGTGATGTATTAAAGCAGATGAATCCAGTGTGAAAATTTATGAAACATCATCTACGGATGTTGCTGAGGGTTGGAGCCTTCAGTGAGGAAGTTGAAGCTTCCTGCTCGAATGTTGCTGAGGGTTGGAGCCTTCAGTGAGGAAGTTGAAGCTTCCTGCTCGTAGTAGCTAGTAATCAGATCAGGGGGTTGAAGCCAAGGAAAATTTCAAGGACAGAAAATTATCTTGAAGTTTAAAAACATTGGCAAATCTTACTAGTCCCAAATATGCAAACTATAAAATGTTTATTGATATATTTGTAAAATTATTCAAAATTATAAGGTTTTTTTTTAATATATTGTCTATATAATGTTATCGATTTTTAAGGTAAAATAATTTTATATTGTAAAATTTGGGCGAATCATTTTAAAAAAATGGAGATTCGCGACTCTTTTTGGTGGAAAAATCATGGAAAATGATCCCACCTATGAATATTAGCCCCTAAAATTTTCCATGGTGAGCTCCCTTCTAGTAGGAGCTGGAGAATAAGTGAAGGTTGTAGTCTTCAACATGTGGGTGTCTACGTAATAGCATGAGTCTGCAGTGCTACAATAATGTAAGAATTTTTTGATATTAATAAGTTTGAAGATTGAGACGACAACAATGGTCGTTTTCTCCCACATTAGGTTTCCATTTAAAATCCCGGTGTTCATGTGTGTTTCTTATGTGTGATACTTTATTCTATTCTTACTGCACCTGCTTACTTCTTATCAAATGCCTGATAAATCTCTTACATTCTGGTTTAAGTTTAACAGATAAAGAATTAGTTGTTTTACAAGTTTACTAAGCATACACAAGTTTCTTTTACAAAAGTCGCATACATACGCGATTTGGGTTGAGCAAAATTGTGTACATATTTCAGAAAAGAAAATTATTATTGTGAGTTTTTAAAATATTGATTCTAACACCCCCAAACTCCCCCCTCTCATTAATTTTCCCAACAAAGGAAACATCTACTAAAACATTCACTTTCCCACCTCTGTTAGTGACCTCCACTACAAAAAGATTTTGGGGCTATTTTTATAGGGGCCACCACAAAAACAACATTCACTTTCCCACCTCGGTTAGTGACCTCCACTACAAAAAGATTTTGGGGCTATTTTTATAGGGGCCACCACAAAAACCTCCATTAGAAGTTCGTTTCCTTACAATGACAAAAAACCTCCATTAGAAGTTCGTTTCCTTACAGTGAAAGTTGGATAAATATTCTATTCTTAAAAAAAATCAAAACCTGCATAGTAATAAATCAAGACCTGCCTAGTCTATTTGTAAGTCTAGCTTGTATAGTGAATGGTTATGTGAAGTAAAAGGGAAGCAAATTATAATATATACGAACATGTGTGTGTAATGTAAAATAGTCTTATGGTAAAGCAGATTGGAAGAGAATAATTGTAAATAACATTGCTATATAGGAAAACACCTATAGGTTAGAACAGAATTCTCGTATTTTATTACGGATTAAGAAATAAGAAACAAAAACACTATTATGGAACAAGGATAAATAATAACTTGAATACCATATATTAGTGGATAACTAGTAAGGAAACATTGAATACTAGTTGTATTCCATTAGACTATTTGAATATTATACCTTAGGTACATAGTTAAAAAAATATCATTGGCATAACAAGAAGCTTTTGTTCACCAGATTGAAGCTATATAGTTCCATAATTATACAAACCATATGACATTATTGAAGAAAATAGGTAGCACTTGATTTGGAATGAAGGACTAAAATCAAAATGATAGAAAATTTTGTGAGATGTAAAAGCTACCGCTACTAAACAAAAACAAGTATACACGATTACTATACTCACAACTATACCATTTTATGAATACTGGTAAAATATATATATATTAATATATAATATATAAATAAAAGGAAACTACTTGTAAAATTAATATGGAAATGGGTCGAATAGAAATCCTATGTATAATTAACAAAAGTAAATTGGTGGCCTCTATATATAAGTAAAGCTAAATAATTAATACATAAGTGTGCACCAGTGGGAAACCATAGGGGGTTTAATATTTTGGGGTTTAATATTTTAAAATCAAATTAAATGACCTAAAAAATGATTCCTTATAAACATATACACACGCAAGTCGAAGAGAGACGAATATTAAAACTATGTTTTCATCAAGCATGTAAGCAAATACCCAAAAAAGTAAATTGACGGTCTCTGATGAACATATGAAAATAACCACCATTGAGTTAATTTAATAGTAATACAAGATTATACATAGAGATGGAGACACACATAAAAAAATTCAGGATTGGTAATAAACCTAGTACAGGTATATATTAATCAATAAACCAAATTTACAGAGAATGTATTGTCCATATAGTCGCACCTAGAATCTGGGGCCAAGATAAGTAAAAGTCCTCAATATCAAATAAATATGGGGTCGTGCATAGATGTATAGAAATAACCCATAAAGAGTATAATAAAACTACCTAAGAAACATAAAATCTAGGGTTTGGAGAAGTGATTCCACAAAGTGTCAGCACCTTAGCGTAGGGAAAATGAGTTGAGTTTGGTAGGAGGACAACTTGAAAAGAAAACACAGTTCCAAAAGTTAACGTTGGACCACAAGTAATGAAGATCCTTTTGTAAAAAATCACAGGAATGCTCTTTTTACCTGCAACCCATATAGTGACCCCGAATTAGAATTCTAAAGTGCAAGAGCAATCATGAGTAAAAAAAATCTAGATAAAAAAAGAATTGATTACCTCTCAGGGTGACTAGGTTTGTAATCTAATCTGGCCCAGATAAAACCTTGTCGGAGGTTTGGGTAAAAAACCCTGGAGGTCAATGTCGAGCCATAATTATATGCATAGAAAAATAACCCAAAAATAAAAACTAAAACAAAAATACTTAAGCCTTGACAAAGAAGGGTTATTTTGAACCAAAGATTACATTCTTCCTTAGGATAATTATACCCTAACACTCTATTTAGACAATAACTTAAAGAAATAGAGGATGGTTAAGAAATATGAGTATCTACATGTTTCTATTCGATTAAGAAATGAGAATAAGTAAAAAGAATTTATAGATATGCTCGCCTTGTTGGACGACGAGGTCGCCATTGTCCCTCCTACACGAGGAACCACAAGACCTGCAATGCAAAACAAATAAGTGGGGAGAAAGCAAACCCTATTTATTAGAGAGAAAACCCCTGCTCGTTTAAATGATGGTAAATTCCTTGTGAAGGAGAAGAAAATTATGATTAATTACCAGTAAAACAAAAGTATGAGTAGTTACCATGAAGGTAACGAGCCGAAGGCAAACTCCACCCTCGACTCATCACAAGAAAACTCATAAAACCCTCATAGAAATATTCATGGTGCCCTCTACCTTGCTGGAAACGCAAGAAACAGGTTAATTAACAAATGAAAACAAAAAATGGAAAATTGCTAAGAATATAACGATGACAAATCATTGTATACCTGAGTAGCGAAAGGAGGAATCCTCCATAATAGGTGAACCCATGAGTAAGAGAACTAGAGAAGTCAACCAGAGCCAAAATGTCACTTAAATAGAACTGAAATTTCAATAATGTGCCGCCACCATAACACGTCAGTGTGCTCTTTGAGATTTGAAACTCGGTCTCCTGGACTTTGCCCAAAAAGACCTACCATCAAACCGCACATCACTATACACTCCCTGCAGTAAAATTACCAATTGGAAACCCTCAACAAGGAGTTCACAAGCGAAATATGGCTAGGGTTCTCTATAGAGTCTCACAATTGTTGATGCATCAAGATAAAATCGCCATCGTTAACACATTTGGCACAATGGCTATGTAAAGAGCACATGAGCCAAGCCACATGTAGGCTAGTCCATAGCCCGAGTGGAACATGCTTGCCATGTTTATTATATGTTCCATGCAATTTTCCCGCATAGAGACCCCAACAACGTAATATGCCAACATAAAAGCTCATGCAAACAACATAATTAAATATATGTTAAGGTGCTCAACTCTGGACTATATGATATGGGTTATATATGGTTGATAAATTTATAATCAGTGGAATGTTACATGGGTAGTGGCTAGGAAGACAAAGGTAAACTTTTGTTACTTAGTACAAGGAAAAAAAATGTATAATGGGTCTCCATAGTAGATAAAAGAAAAACACCCAAAAAGAATTCTTGAAAAAATATTCCATGCCAAGGAAACCATATTTATAACTTGATTATTAATGTAGAAGAAACTAGGTGGGTTATGTACCCTAGTCATATACAATATAAGAAGCATTCAAAGGATTGGTAAAATTAAATAATAAATGTGTAAGGAGCTTAACTTGATTATTAATGTAGAAGAAACTAGGTGGGTTATGTACCTTAGTCATATACAATATAAGAAGCATTCAAAGGATTGGTAAAATTAAATAATAAATGTGTAAGGAGCTTAATGTAGCCAAAAAAAATTTGTGACGGAAACAGGTATGTTACACTCATGGATTTTGTTAGACCTCACTCTTCAGTAGCTTTAAATGATACATTATGAATTCACGTAGAAAATGAATAACTAAGTCTCATGTGGCTAATGTGTTGTACTTCCATCTATCATTTATTTTGGCAACATAAGCATCCTGAAACATTTGCTTGTTTTTGACAATATGGCATTACTTTTCACACTGCAAGATGTTAATTTTCACATCATTTGACAAACATTTCTTTAGTTTTTTCAACATTTATTGAATGAATTGACTCATAATTGATTGATCATTCCAATGCTCAAATAATTTACTTTAAAGCAACATAATGATTATTAGTTGTAAAAAATCAAGAAACCCACCTTTATATGGTAATCACCCACCCTTATTTCAAACAAGATATGCATGTAACCCAAAATTTTCATGGCCCAAACTTTAATACACCAAAACCACTAATTAATTTATTAATATGTAATGTGTGGGAATGTATGAAACATTGCCGGACAAAATTTTTGTTCCTTTCTCTACACACTCGTTCTCTCACACAACACTTCTTCTTCACACACATTAATAGACTTAGATTTATCACTAGCAATGTTGATTTTGATTGTTTAGTAAGCTAAGGATTCTTTCGTAAGCTACTTATCTACATAAGGATAGGAAAATATTGTGATCACGATATATGAGTAGTTAGAATAACATAGAGAGAAGATGATCTCCAATCACTTTCCACACTGGTGGGTTTCAAGATAATTGTAATCTATCTAAATGTGTAGGGATGAACAACATTGAATGATATACAAAAGAGAAGTGTGCCTAGAAGAACCACTATTCCCCCACTTCCACACCTCCATACACACATCATTTTGATCTGCTATGATAGATACTGGTTGTGGAGACCCATGCATCTTCTTGATTTGTCTACAAGCTATAAATGTTATTAGGCACTCAAACAATGTGTTGATTACGAGTCGATTCACTGAATAAATGTCGAACTTGATATGTTTACAACCAGTAATCATTAAAGAATGCATCAAAATAAATTTTAGTAAGCATTGAATGGATGTTAGTAGTACGACTAAGCCATAATTAATTTTTTAATCCTAGGTGCAGAGTCCTCTGCACCACAATCAATATCTGTCACTGTAGGTTGCTACACTAGTCAATAAAAAATCCAACAAAAACACATAATATACAACTTTTATAATTTCGATTATAAAAACTTTGTAGTTATATGTTTTAACTTTTTAAAGTTCAAAAGATGTTATATGTTTAAATATTTTATTTTTAATTGAGTTAATTTCATTTTGCAGTGAAGGTACACTGGAAGTTTTCATTGTGCTTCCTCCACACCCCACTCAATGAAAGCTTCCTCTACATCTCTGCACTCCACAAAATGAAATCTTCCTCGACACCTCCTCACTCAGTAAAATGAAAGCTTCTTTCACACCTCTGCACTCGACACAATGAATGATTCCTCAACACCTCATAGTGAAATTGATATCTTAATTTTGGACAACGTAAATTTCTAGGTAAGCACTTGCTTCAGATATAATATTATTGAGTATTTGCCTCACCTTCATTTAATTCAATCACCCAATTCTCTATATCTCGAGTATTTCACCACAACTTCTGTAATGATTGTGAAGTGTGCATATATCAAGGTTTAGCTTTCATTGTGTGGAGTGTGGAGGAAGCTTTTGTGAGAAGTGTGAAAGTGTGACTTGCATAAATGATTGTAAAAATAAAATGTTCTCAAATAACAATAAAAAAATATGGGCATTGTATAAATAAAGAGAAACTATAATGCTATCCAATATCACAATTATTCTTATATCAACTTGTTAAAAGTAAATTTTAAATAAAATTATGACTATAATATTAAAAAAATAATTTTGATTCATTGAAATTAAATGATTAATAAAATTATGATTTCAAATATTATTTTTAATGCCATTATTATTAGGAATTATAAAAAATTTCCTTTATTAATAGTTGAGTTATTAATAAAGTTTTAACCTTAATGCATTGCTTTTGGACTTTTGCATTATCTTAATTTTAAGAAATATCCAACCATTTCAATAGTAAAGTATTGAAGTTTCTTATGTTAGTTTTATAATTACTCGAAATAATTAAGATTTCAAGAATCTCAATTCACTAAATTATCAAATTAGTTTGATTATTTATTCATTTTAAATATCTTATATGCTTAAGCTTATGGGGGCATATAAATTGAGTATTATGTTAATTTAAAGAAATATTGTAAACCGTATTGTCATTTTTATTTCCATGTTTTATTTATTACATGGTGTATTCAATTTGTGTTGATTGCGTATTAGTTTTTTTACCCAAAATTTATATGGCTAAAATTTAATTTTTGTTATTTATTATTATTATTTAAATATATTTATTTGTAATATGATTAGTTGAGGTTTTATTATGGGTTTTTTAGTAACTTCCATTTATAATAGTTACTAATTTTTTTAGTTTTTAGTTTTATTTATTTTTATTTAAATTTTTTATTTTTTTTCCCTTTTTCCCGTGATTTCTATTTTCATGGCTTTTAGCATTTTTCTCCATATTTTTAATTTAAGATGACTTATTCTCTAAGTCACCGGATTCGTCCTAAACCCCCTGCGAATCTCGAATCCGGCGAAAATATGACACGATTCGGTCTGGATTCGTGTCCAAATCAGAGGACACGTCGTGTCCAAGGGCGTGTCGTGATTTTAGGACACGTGTCTGGTTTCCAGGACTCGCTAAGCTCAGTGCGGGAAAGAAAAGGGCGTGTTTGCTCATTAATATTTTCATTTGGCAAGTGATTTGTGCTATTGTAGCAAGGAGTAGAGCAGTTTGGCAGCTTCATGATCAAGTCTAGGCCCTAGTATTGATATGCTATTCATGGTAATGTTAAATTCTTAAAGTAAAAGTGACATTCTCCTTAATCTTCATTTTCATCCTTTTA
>APFE030525525.1:65826-76015 GCA_000404065.3 Pinus taeda
CCATGTGAAATATATTATGAAAAAAATATTTTGATACTTAGTATGAATTAATATCCAATAATACTTATCAATCATTTAATTTATATTGAATAAGCAAACTTTTTATAAATGCTTTATATTCATTAAAATCAAACAAATATTTATCTATCTTATCTAGTCAACAAGATGTTTATATATCTTATTTATATCTAGCTTATCACATTTTCCTTAAGACGTAGACCTATACAATTTCTTTCTATAACATGGATTGTTCATTTGTCTTTTGACTACACTCCCACTTTTCAGCTAAATTGTTTTGGATTATTTTTCAAATTTGTCATCATTATTATATTTTCTATTTATTCTTATTCACCATATAAATATTATATATTTCTTTTATTTTGCTATCATTTAAATATTATATATTTTATATTAAAAATAGATTTTATTAATAGATTTTCTCCAATACTAGGGACTCAATATTATTTGTTTCAGAGTGTCGATTAAGATTTTCCATTACAACACTAGAGCTTCGGAGTGGACAGGAAAAGGGTGATGGAGGTAAGCGCTTAGGGTTAGGGTTTTGAAAAGGTTTTCTTGAGGTGGACTTGAGCCTGGACAGGGTGCAGGGGTAGCCTGCAGCCTCCTACACCAGATCAGGATAAGTAAGAGATACGGGTCGATTGGAGAAAGGTAGCCAAAAAATAGGCGGGATTGACAAAAGAAATGACAGAGTTGGGTGGGGGGGAGAGATCCCCTCCTATAAAAATGTAGTAGCAGGAGAGACAAGCAGGCATGGATCTAACGAAGGCACATGAAAACGAAGCGAGGACATGCTAGTCATGGGGGCTCGATGGCAAGCAGGGTTGGTAAACAGATGCCTACCTAGAGTGATGAAAAAACCCAGGTTTGTAATCCCAAACAACAAACTCGAAGAATACAGAGGATATATGAAATATCATGCTTTGATCTGTAAGTTTGTGGGGACATGGCCATCTAAGAAAGAACTAACCAAATGGATACAATAGGGATGGAAGCCCAAGGGGCATATTGATCTAGGGGCTAAGGGCTTCTTCACGGTCATCTTTTTCAACCTGGAAGATAAGGAGAGAGTCTTTGAGGAGGGACCCTACTTCTTCAACAATGCAGGTCTCTTCATGAGACACTGAGAAGAATGCTACAACTCAGACAAGGAGAAAATGTTGGCGGCAACAATATGGGTTAGGTTTTTCAGGCTCCCAATCGAGTTCTAGGATCCAAAGATTCTGGAGGGTATCAAGAACTCAATCGACACTTTTGTCAAGGTGGCAGAAAACACCAGAAGAGGTAGATATACATCCTACGTTGGGATCTGTGTGTTCATGAACATCACAGAACTACTTCCGGACTATATTGAAGTGGAATATCACGATGAGGTGTGGCAACAACCAATGGATTATGAGCATATTCCATTCCGTTGCAGAAGATGCCATGAATACGATCATCTCTTCAAATCCTACCCTTTAAATGCTAATGGAGCAACAACGTATCTTGGGAAAAAGGAGGATTCCAGGAAGGAGGAAGTGACGAGCGAGGAGGATGATGAAGGGTTTACAGAAGTGTCTCATTAGAAAAAACCTCAAAAAGGACAGACTAAACAAAAACCACCCTATATGGAATTCACTCAGAAAAATCAGAATAAGTTCAAGATATTACAAGAAGAGGGAAAGGAGGCGGAAGGTGATGACGGCGAAGAAGAAACAACAGTTCCCATAAAGGTAGATAAAGGAGAAAATAAATTGCAAACAAGTATGGAACTTGAGAAGGAAGGGGAGAGAACAGAAAACCCTCAAGACCAAACCCAAATGGAGATCGACCCACAGAAGGACAAAGGAAGCAAAGAGGAACAAGTCATGAAGAGACTTCTACATGAATGGAGGCATCTGGATGAAAGATTCATCCCAGAAGACCAAAGGCAATTATACAAAGACATGTTCCAAAGATACAAGGAGAAAAGAGGGGCAGTCATAATAAATCAACTAGAACAACTAGGATTGCAAGGAGGATAGAGCACAGATATGGGTACTGCAGGGAAGGGAGGAATAAAACGAGGAAGAAGACCTATGAGCGAGACCATCCAAATGGTTGGAGAAATGCTGGTAAACTCAAGAAGAGTCATACCTCTATCGGAGGTATTCCAACAACCCCTCAAACTGTTAAAATGGTAATTACAACTTGGAATATTAGAGGGCTAAACAGTAGGGGGAAACAAAGATATAGGAAAGAGAGACTTAAAAAAGATAAGCCCAATATAATGATAGTCCAAGAAACAAATATTAGCAAACAGAAATTAAAAGATATTATGAGCAAATTCAAGCCACATTATGAGATAATAGGTCAAGATGCCATAGGTAGTGCAGGGGACCTAGCAATTCTCTGGAACCCAGAGGAGATTCAATTTGAAAATTGGGTCAGTGTACCTCGAATTCTTTCAAGAAAATTCAGGAACATTGGATCTTAGGAATGGGTCCTTCTTACCGAGGTATATGGTCCACATGTACTGGGAGAACGCATGATATTCCTTCATAACTTGGAAAAAATCTGAACTCTCTTCCCAAAAACTCCATGGATTGTGGGAGGGGATTTCAACATGATCACTTCTATAAAGGAGAAAAGAGGAGTCCTCAGAAGATCAGATTCGGATATGGAAGCCTTTGGAGAAATGATAGCGGAACAAAGACTGGTTGACATACCAACGGTAAATGGGATTCACACATGGAACAATAGAAGAGGAGGCATACACCAAATTGCCTCAAGATTGGATAGATTTCTAATATCAGAATAGATCATAAACCAGGATATATTCATTGAAGCAATGATACTATCGGGAATGGGTTCTGACCATTAGACGATTAAACTAGAACTTGACATTAAAGCTAGCCTTAAGAAACGTCTTGTCAGGTTTGAGGCCTTCTGGATCAGAGACCAGAAGTTCATGATGAAAGTAGAAGAATGGTGGAAAAAAATCCAACAAAGGGGAAGAAGTAGGATGCAGACCTTCCAATTAAAACTAAAGGAACTGAAAGAGAAAATTAAAAAATGGAACAAAGAGGAATTTGGAAACATCCTCAAAGACTAGTAGCATTTAGACCAGAAGATGAAGAAACTTCAGCAAGAAATTATAATAGCAGGTAGAAGCGAGGAACTTGCTAGAGAGGAAGGGATTATAATTGGCCAAATTGAAGAAAGAAGGAAACAGGAGGAGATTCTATGGAGACAAAAATCTAGAGTGAACTAGTTACGAGAAGGGGAGAGGAATACGAAGTTCTTCCATCAGGCAATGATCCAACAAAGACAGAGAAATAGAATATTCTCGATAAAGAACGAAGAAGGAATTCGCTTAACTCAACATGAGGAAATGGAATAGACCCTAGTAAGTCATTTCAAAGACCTCCTTACAGAACCCCAAGAAGACAGAGGAGAGGCTACTGGGAGAATCTGCAATGAGATACCAAGCATGATTACTAGAGATCAAAACCTAGCTCTTATAAGGGCAGCAACTCTGGAGGAAGTGGAAGAGATCGTGAAAGGGATGAAGAGAAATAAAGCTCCTAGACTAGATGGCTTCACAGTGGAATTTTACCAGGCGGGATGGCAATTCTTGGGACAAGACATTATGGACATGGTGGATGAATCTTGAAGAAACCAGAAGGTATGCCCAGGTTTAAACTCAACTCTCCTATCTCTTATTCCCAAAACTGCTAAGTCTGAAGATCCCCAAGATTTTTGACCCATTGCCCTTTGTAATGTAATATATAAAATTATTGCAACTCTTATGGCCAAAGACTTAAGCCAATCCTTTCTAACATTATAGCCCCAGAACAAATAGGTTTCGTGGAAGGATGTCAAATTCTGGATGGATTCGTAGCATCATAAGAAGTAGTGATTCTTTGAAAACCAAAAAAGAAGCTGGAATGATGATCAAATTGGACCTTTCTAAGGCTTATGATCGTCTGAACTGAGTATACCTAAAAGCGGTACCGGTGGCCTTTGGTTTCTGCAATAGATAGATAGAATGGGTCTTTGCCATGATCTCTACCAAAATTTTCTCCATTCTCCTGAATGGATCGCCATCTACAACCTTCAAGGCCTTTAGAGCACTGCAATAGGGGGATCCTCTATCCCCCTTCATGTTCATCATTACGGCAGAGAGGTTAGGAAGATATACTAAAAAGGAATTGCGGGAAAGGAAAATCAAATGGCTCCAGATATGGTGGAATAACCTCTTGATTACACACCAACAATTTGTGGACGACATCATGTTGTTTTGCGCAGTTTATTTCAAAGAAGTGAAAACAATAAAAGGGATCCTAGACCTATTCCTGGAAGCTTTTGGTACGCAAATCAATAAGGAGAAATCTTGTATATATTTCTTCAACATTGCAGGAAATGTCAAAACATATTTAACAAGATTATTGGGTTTTCGTTCAGGAGAATTGCCCACAAAATATCTTGGCACCCCGCTAGCCCTGAATCCTCTAAAGATGGCGAATTGGCAACAAACCATTAAGAAACTTACCAGCAGATTGGCCAATTGGTCCATTAGAACCCTGAATATAGAAGGAAGAGTAGTATTGGTCAAAGCAATCTTGCAATCGATCCCAATATACCAACTCTTGGCTATGGCTACCCCCAAAGGTGTGTGCACCAAAATGGTGGAGATATTCAGAAAATTCCTCTAGGGAGGACCAAAGCAGCAAAGAAAATGGGCATTGATATCCTGGAAGGGCCTAGTTAAGAGTAAAGAAAAGGGGGATTGGGCTTGAGAGATCCATACTCTTTGAAACAAGTAATGGGGGCTAAGCTCTGGTGGATATGGATGATGGGATGGGGAGACCTATGGAAAAGAATCTGGACAAAAAAAATACAGCATGCCAGCAACACCAAAGGAAATATTAAGACTTGAGGAAACCCCGAAAGGTTCGACAATATGGAACCTGGCCAGTTAAAATAGAGACGTAGTATCCAATCATGCCTTCTGGGAAATTAGGAATAGAAATTCAACCAAATTCTGGGAAGAAGCTTGGCAACAAAGGGAGAAACTGAAGGATGTTCAGGCTCTAAGAAACACATGCCAGAAGGAAAAGGAGGAAGGTTTGAACTATGTTAGAGAATTCTGGAACAAAGATTTCCAAGAGGAATCCTGGAGAACTTGGAAAAATACGAAAGAATGGGATAGGCATATTGATATGCAGCAAAGAGATTTGTATATCAAAGAAATGAAGACAAGGAAAATAGTGATTAGAACAGGGCCAGACATACTGAGATGGGTTCATTCAATGAAGGGAAACTTCATGAGAAAAGAAGTATACAACCTCATCATGCAGCAAGAACAAGATGACATGACACCCCTATGGAATCAAATATGGAAGGGTAATTGGTAGCCGAAAGTGACTCACTTCCTATGGCTGGTTGGTAAAGGTTGTATTCTGACTTGTGATCAACTTCAGAAACATGGAATTCAGGGTCCTCCTAGATGCTGTCTCTGTAAACAGGATCAGGAAACACAGGAACACCTCTTGAACTCTTATCATGTTTCCCAACAACAATGGGAAGAAATAAGGAGACTCTTTGGAAGGACAAATAGAGATCATCAAAACATCAAAGAAACAATCAAACAATGGGACGAGGTCAATTCACGAGCCTAGTGGTAAGAAGAGCCTGGAGTTTAGCAGTAGGCATGAATATATGGATGATATGGAAAGAAAGAAATAGGAGAATCTTTCAAAATAAAGAATTGTCTCTAGAGCAGGTCTGGAAAAGAACCCTGATTCATATAAGAGAAACTATTCTAGCGGAAACATGGATTCAAGAGGATTGGAAAATGATGCCTGAGGAAGAACAGATTCTGAACAAGCTTAATCTAGAATAAGGAATGGTAACTCCCCAAATGTGGAAACTCCCTGAAATAGGCAGCATTAGCCCTAGCCACTTTTCTCACCCCTCGGTAGGTTTCATCAAACTGAATTTTGATGGAGCCTCCAAAGGCAACCTGGGGCTGGCAGGGCTTGGAGGCTTATTTCGGGATGACCAAGGTAGAACAAGATGGGTATACTCAGACTATGGTGGTATCGTGAGTAATAATTAAGCAAAGATTATGGCAGTCTATCAAGGACAAAGAATAGCGATAAGAAATGGCTACAACAACCTGGAAGTAGAAGGCGACTCCCAACTGGTTATTGACATGATAAGGAAACTCAATAATGGGAAGACATGGGACAAAGTTACGAAAAGCTGGAGGATGGCTAGCCTAGTCCAAGATTTGGAAACCATTATAAAGAGATTTGAATATATGATCATTAATCATGTAAGAAGGGAAGGCAACAGAGTAGCTGATTTCCTAGAAAATTGGGGAAGTAATGAACAAGGTGGCAAGCTAGATAGCATCTGATCGACCCAACTAGAGGAGCCCAGATTAGAGCCCCTTAAAGTAATCCTTGCCCAAGATTGCCATGAATACATGACCTCAAGATAGCAAACACAGGTCGAGGATGATAAAGAAGGACAATATGAGAAGGTCGACAGTGCAAGGGAGAGGATGGCCAGGACAGCCACCTACTGCCCTCACTGCAGATCAAATGGCCATGGTGGCGTCCTGCATGCCTAGGGGAGTTTCGAGGCAGTGTAGTGGAAGGAGTGTGGGGGGAGAGGAGGTAAGAAACTGCGGCAGTAGTGGGATGGGACATGGGCCAAAGGGGCTGGGGTACATGAGGGTGGTAAGAGTGGGAAAAAAACTTAGTATGCAGTGAAGGGAGGAGGAGAACTGTGTAGCACATGCGTTGGGATCTTCGGTGGTTGAGTGTGATTTCGAGTATGTCTCCTTTGGCTCTCCTTCTGCATTTCACTCTGGCTTGCTTAGTATGGTGGAGGAGGGGGGAACGATGGGAATTGATGAAGAGGGGTGGCGTATGAGTGGGTTTGCATTTTACTTTACCATGCATAGTAAGGCGGAAGAAGGGCGTATGCAAGGATTTTAGGAGAAGGGCTGGGGCTAAGCGGGTCAGAGGTTTGCATGATAAGGAAGAGCGGGGAGCAGAGCACAGGTATGTCGCGGAATTGTAGTAATGGGGCAGAGGGTCAGCCCGAGAAAACCATGAACCCCATCCACGTGGAGGGTAGCATAACAGAGATCTTGCCCACCTTCCTCTGTTGAGGGGGGGAGAGACCTTCGACCCTACAGAACAACAGGGGTGGTCGGAGTGTGGTAGGAAGGCTAAGTGACAAGGAAATTTTGACTGATGGGAAGATTGTAGCTCCTCGAAAGCTAACTTTTGTTGTTGATAATTGCAAGCAGGAGGCAATAAAGGAGGAAATAGCTCACCTGGGTAGAGGCAAGGTTCGTGGAGGAAGAGGGCGACAGAGCCAGTTGGGAAGAATCAATCCGTCAACCTCGGTGCTAACAAGTCAGAGGCGAGGAAGGAAATCCATGAGGACGGTAGTCCAAGAAGCCACTTGAGCCTATAGAGAAGGGACGAATGCAGACATTTGGCAACTAATTCAAGAGTTGGAAGATAGTGTAATGGAAGAGGAATCAGAACCAGAGATGGAGGAATGTGGAGATATTATCCCCGACCCAGGGCACAGTAGAGGCCAAATGATGCTTTACCGGCAAGCTCTGCATGTGTACTGGGTTTTAAAGCGTTTACTAGCTAAGGCTCTGGAGCAGGTGGCAGGAGAAGTGGTAGCAATAGCCCAAGGCATGCCCAATATTAAAAAGGAAATGAAGAACCTGCAGATCATCATGATAATGCAAGACAGCAAGCTAGATGAGATCCAACAACGGCTGATGACACTGTCTCCAACATCAAATGACTCGATGGCAGCACCGGCTAATGCAGATCTTGACACATATGATCGAAAGGATTAGTCATTTACAATTTCGTGTTCTAATTATTTTGTGGCTAGCTTTTCTTTTCAAATGGTTGTATGTTAGTTTGTAGCATGTTTAATGTTTTTTAGATGTGCAGTTCACGTAGCATGGATGGAAAGACTTATCAAATTTTGTTTTTGGATGGCATATAACAAACTCAGGTGGCCAACAAATTTGGTTTCCCATATGGGCAAGTTGAGGCCACCAAAATGTTGTATTTGGATCAACTTCTTTTTATAAATAGAAAAGGAAGGTACCACCCTAGCTTACAAAAAAAAAAAAAAATATTTGTTTCTAGTTATTGCTAATTTTCCACACTACTCTAGTTGTTAGAGGTACTATTTTTGATCCACACCATTCTAGTTATTTGAGGTGCTATTCCTAGTCCTAGGCCATTAGCAGTGTTGTAGGACTACCGAAAAACACTTTGTTTGTCCATTCATGTATGCCTTTGAGGCTAACTTAACTATACTTAAACTAAGCAAGAGTATCTACAATGTAGCCCTTATTCAAAAGTCTCAAATATTTTACACTTTTCAAAGTTCAAAAATCCATCTTATTAGTACTTTATTAGTACATTATACTCTCATAAATCCATCTTAAATAATACTGACAAATGCTTCCTGCCTCTTCGCTTTTCTTATCACCTATGGGTGACTGACTTGGTTTTATTTCAAATGACGTAGCTAGTTCATATTCTAATAGAAAATATGTGAAAAGATGCATTAAATGAAAATACTTGTATCCATGTTGACATCAACATCCATAAATAATTATATTGATTTCACCGACCTCAACCATTAATTATATCATGCACAACCCATCATAATCCACTGTCTCTTGTTTTCTATTTGTTGGAATTATGATACAGATCTGGCACTATGACACAGGTGTTGTCCTTGATGGCAACTCACACAGATGATAGATCACAGTTCAGGCTCACATAATGAAGAAAGAAAGGTATACGTAGGTTCACTATATACCAAGCCACGTATACATGCAGGTTCACTATATAAAAAGGAGCATATATCATACACATGCACTTTCACAGAAGGAAATATGCGTACATGTTGGAAAACTAAGTTTTGGTCCGTGTTTTTGGTCCATGGTATTTTGATATTGGTCCATGGTATTTGGTCTGAGGCATTGTCCCCAGGTATTGGGTCCAAGGCATTGGTCCTACATGCTTTTGGACCATGGTATTGAGAGAGGCCTAAACCTATATAAGGAGAAGAAGATCATTAGGCCAAAGTGCAAGAGTGCAAGTGATGAATATCTAATGAAGTGTGGGATCTAGTATGCAGGTTATGGGTATGTGATGCTTTGCTAAGGATGCACCTATGAGGCGAATGAAGGTTGATGGACTGGGATCATGAAGACTAAAATGTATTATATGGTATGATCATGAATAGTTCACATCTGAATACTGACGCATGTATTATCCTTTATATCTAGTGATATGGGCATATCTGAAGTAGAAAATTGCAGCAAGGTATAAGTAATTATTTTCAGATATGTACGTTGGTTCCCTTTGGGGAAAGTGCGTATACACACTGGTTCGACACAACCAAGTAGCGTATACATCTTGAGATTTGATATTTGAGGTTGTTGTTGGTTCTAGCGGTTGTTGTAGGGTTATGGGTTCTACTATGTGTTCTGGTGACTGTGGGTTTCGATGATTTAGTAGTTGGGTGATTCAGAGATTGATGATGCACATATAGTTGATGGTCATATTACAATGGTGATTGATTTTGTATTGATGGATCCAGTCTGAAATTTATGAAACGTGGTCCCTAGAAGAAAAGAGATGGTTGTAGCCTTCTGTAGGTTTGCGCCTATGTACTATTAAATATATCAGCTAATACATGAGCTAGGGGGTTGTAGCTCCCTTCCAGTAGAAGCTGGAGAACGGGAGAAGGTTGTAGCCTTCTGCCTTCTGTAGGTCGGTGCCTAGTATGAGTCTGTGTTAGTACAAGATTGTAAATAGTTTTTTCTTATCTTAAAGAAAACAGCAGCAGGTGCTTTTTGTCTCGCATTGGGTTTCCACCTTATATCATGGTGTTCATGGGGGTGTCTTATGTGTGATGATCTGTTCTGTTTTTACTGCACCTAGTTACTGTTTATATGGTTAATGAAGTGCTGATATGATGAATTAACCAAATCATAAGTTTTTTGAATATATGCTAGTTGGAATAAACACAGTTGTGTATACACGCGGGTTCCCTTAACTGAAGTAGCATATATGAATTTGAATATGAAAATGAAAAGTTACTGATTTGATAATACTGATTCACCCCCCCC
>APFE030525525.1:84645-143054 GCA_000404065.3 Pinus taeda
CATATAAGCAAATGCCCCTCAAGCAAGCTAAGAAGGATAATAAATTATCACCAAAGTATTATGGTCCGTACAAGGTGTCGCAAAAGATTGGTACTATGGCATACAAATTGGAGCTTCTTGCAACTTCTCGATTGCACCCATTTTTCCATGTTTCATGTTTAAAGAAGGTTATAGGCGACCAGCTCCCAGTTCAAACAGTATTGCCAGAACTTGACGAGGAAGGAAAAATTATATAGGAACCGGAAGCAGTCACAGAAACAAGAACTCGACAGCTACTAAATCGGTCAATTTCAGAGTATCTTATCAAGTGGAAGAACTTATCCGCTGAAGATTCCACATGGGAGGATGAGAATTTTATATAGAAGCATCCAAAACTACTCAAGTTTTGAGGACAACACTTTTTTAAGGAGAGGGGCATGTTGGGTCCCTATAATACTAGTGATTACCCCATTACTATGGTAGTTGTACCCATTATTAATATTGTTGTGCCCCTATTGTCACCATATTGTTATTATTGTGCCCCGTAGAATCCCTCTAGTGTTATTTTTGTGGCTTTATATTATTATTGTTAGGTCGGCTAGGTTATATTGTGACTCCTTAGACTCCTATATATAGAAAGGAGGTTTTTTCATTTGAATCATCCAAGAATTGTTCATTTATGTAATGTAAAGAAGGATGCCCCCTCGATGAGGCTGAATTTTAAGGCATTGATCTATCTTTTCTATATTTTTCTTGAGCTGGATTCATAACATAAATACTAACGCATGTCTTATCCTTTATATCTGATGATCTAGGTATATCTGAAGTAGAAAATTGCAGTAAGGTATAAGTAATTATTTTCAGATATGTACGTTGGTTCCCTTTGGGGAAAGTGCATATACATGCTGGTTTGACACAACCAAGTAGCGTATACATCTTGACATTTGATATTTGACGTTGTTGCTGGTTCTAGTGGTTGTTGCAGGGTTTTGGGTTTTGCTATGTGTTCTGGTGACTGTGGGTTTCGGTGATTCAGAGATTGATGATGCAGATATAGTTGATGGTCGTATTACAGTGGTGATTGATTTTGTATTGATGGATCCAGTCTGAAAATTTATGAAACATGGTCCCTGGAAGAAAACAAAAGGTCATAGCCTTTTGTAGGTTTGCGCCTATGTACTAGTAAATATATCAGTGAGTACAAGAGCTAGGGGGTTGTAGCTCCCTTCCAGTAGAAGCTGGAGAATGAGAGAAGGTTGTAGCCTTCTGCAGGTGGGTGCTTGCGTACTGGTATGAGTCTGCACTAGTACAAGATTGTAAACAGCTTTTTCTTATCTTAAAGAAAACAATAGTAGGTGGTTTTTGTCCCGCATTGGGTTTCCACATTATATCATGGTGTTCATGTGTGTGTCTTATGTGTGATGATCTATTATGTTTTTACTGCACCTCGTTACTGTTTATATGGTTAATGAAGTTCTGATATGATGAATTAACTGAATCATAAGTTTATTGGATATACATTAGTTGCATTAAACACAGTTGTGTATACACGCAGGTTCTCTTAACTGAAATAGGGTATATGAATTTGAATATGAAAATGAAAAGTTACTGATTTGATAATATTGATTCACCCCCCCCCCCCCTCTCAGTATTATTTCCAACAATTGGAATCAGAGCAGGTCCTTCAGAAGAAGTTTGATTGCATGAAGGAAGATCTATCATCACGAGTAATCAAGAAAGAGAGGGATCTAGCAGACCCCCAATCTTTGATGGGAGCAATTTTGTTTACTAGAAGATAATAACTTCAAACTATCTACAATCGCTTGGAACTCATATTTGGGGAATCATGGAAGGAGAATATACCTATCCATTAGCAATTCCTACACATACAATAGGTAGAAAGCAATATGAACTCAATGCCAAAGTCGTTACTATCTTATTGGGAAGTTTGTCAAAATCAGAGTTTGTCAAGGTCATGCAGCTCAAATTAGCCAAAGAAATATGGGACAAAATCATTCCAAGCTACGAAGGAGATGATTAGGTAAAATGTGCTACGCTTCAAACTCTCAGAATACGGTATGAAACTTTTAAGATGCATAGTAATGAAAGCATAGCTAATTACTTCCTACATATAGATGAGATTGTCAATTGTATGAAGAATCTGGTTGAAGAAATTAAGGAAGTTGTCTTAGTCGAGAAAGTTTTGAGATCCTTGTCTGCTAAATTTGAATCCAAAGTGTCTACCATAGAATAAAAGGAGGATCTACAGAATATCACTATGACGTGGCTTCACGAAATCCTAACTCCTTTTGAAATGAGAAAAGGAGGACCATCAAATATGAGAGAAGCCGCATTTAAGGTATCAGCAAAGGAAAAGAAAAACTCAGTAAATCAGGATACATTTTAGAAGAAGAATATGAGGTAAATTTTGTCAAGAATCTTCAACGGGGATCTGGAAGGTTCAAAGGTAAGCTACCATTCAAATGTTTTTCTTATGGTAGAGTTGGTCATTACGCTGTTAGATGCCCTCATAACAAAGGAAAGATATCTGATGAAGGTAATGGAAGTTATTATACTCATGATAATAGTAATGACTCATCCAATAATGATGAATAAAATCAAGAAATTAAACTTCTCATGGAATATGAAAATAATGACATAGAAAAGAAAGAAGTTACCAGATTAAAAGATTAGCTCGAGACAGTGACTAGAGTAAGGGAGTAGCTGCAGGATGTAGTAAAAGATCATAGCATAACAATCCAGAGACTTGAATCTAAAATCCTCTCTCTAAAAGAAGATCTTGAAAAATCAAAGAAGCAGAATGAAGAAGCTCTTGAAGAACAAGAACATGAAGTGCTCGAATTAAGGCAACAAGTGGAAGAAGGAAGAAAAGCTGAAGAAAACATAAAGAGGCAATATTTGGAAAAGGAAGAACAACATCAGGTTGAAGTAAATATCTTAAAAGCTAAATTAGAAGAATAGGATAATATGTTATAATTTCAAGACAGTACTAAGATTTTGGATGATATTCTTAGTAGTCAAAGATCCCCTGCTATCAAAACTAGTCTTGGCTTTTATGAAACTATTGAAGGTGAATCTAGCTCACATGATGAGGCAAGGAAATCTAATGCAAAATCTGAAATGCTCAACAATGAGATAAGAGTTCAACCCCAACAACAACCAAGGAAAGAAATTCTTCAAAGAAAATCTTTTTCTCCCAACTATGGAAGTGATAAACGGTTATTTCCTCCAATGAGTAATGTTGAATGTTATGAATGTCATAATCTTGGACATGTTGCAGCCAGCTACAGAAGTAGAATGGTGCAAGAACATCACACAGATGAATCTTCAATATTCCAATTTGCATATGCAGATATTATGAAGAGAAATTGTGTATACACGCGAGTTAAAGGTTGCAGAGTCGCTTATATGGAGCTTTGAAGAAAAATAAGCAGGACAAACTCAGGAAAAGAAGTCTGATATGGTTCGGTCATGGTATATGTTGGTTGGCACAAGTTCAAGCGGAGAATATGCTTCGAATAATGCATTGTTGGCATTATGGTTAGAAGTCTTTGGTGATGATGCTTATAATACATATTGCTACTTGGCCAAGAGAATGATATTGCAGGTTACAGGTCTGGATGCTGGTGACAGATGCTTATGGTGCAGATCATATATGGTACTCGGCATGGGCTCAAGGGGAGCATGAATGGATTGATACATCTGAGCATGCACAAAGGGGGAGCTCAATCAGAGATTTCAACATGTACTCAGGGGGAGTATGGACAACAAAATGTATATCAAGGGAGAGAATATCTTGGTCTACCCTTTGCCCTTGATGTCAAAGGGGGAGAGTGACTTGGTGTGGTTTTTGCCATCAAGTCCAAAGGGGGAGATTGTTGGCATTATGATACAGATCTTGCACTATGACATAGGTGTTGTTCTTGATTGCAATTCACATAGATGACATATCACAGTTCAGGCTCACAGAATGAAGAAAGAAAGGTATACGTAGGTTCACTATATACCAAGCCATGTATACACCCAGGTTCACTATATAAAAGGGCACATATATCATAAACACGCACTTTCATAGAAGGAAAGGCACGTACATGTTGGAAAACTAAGTTTTGTTCTGTGGTATTTGGTCCATGGTATTTTGGTATTGGTCCATGGTATTTGGCCCAAGGAATTGACCCCAGGTATTGGGTCCAAGGTATTGGTCCTATGTGGTTTTGGACGATGGTATTGAGACAAGCCTAAACCTATATAAGGAGAAGAAGATCATTAGGAAAAAGTGCAAGTGTGCAAGTGATGAATATCTAATGAAGTGTGAGATCTAGTATGTAGGTTATGGGTATGTGATGCTTTGCTAAGGATGCACCTATGAGGTGAATGAAGGTTGATGGACTGAGATCATGAAGACTAAAATGCATTATATGGTATGATCATGAATATTCACATTGGAATACTGACGCATGTCTTATCCGTTATATCTGATGATCTGGGTATATCTGAAGTAGAAAATTGCAGCAAGGTATAGGTAATTATTTTCAGATATGTACATTGATTCCCTTTGTTGAAAGTGCGTATGCACGCTGGTTCGACACATCCAAGTAGCATATACATCTTGAGATTTGATATTTGAAGTTGTTGTTGGTTCTAGTGGTTGTTGCAGGTTTCTGGGTTCTGCTATGTGTTCTGGTGACTGTGGGTTTTCTTGATTCAATAGTTGGGTGATTCAGAGATTAATGATGCAGAAATAGTTGATGGTTGTATTATAGTGGTGATTGATTTTGTATTGATGGATCTAGTCTAAAAATTTATGAAACGTGGTCCATGGAAGAAAAGAGAGGGTTGTAGCCTTCTGTAGGTCTGCACCTATGTACTAGTAAATATATCAGCTAGTACAAGAGCTAGGGGATTGTAGCTCCCTTCCAGTAGAAGCTAGAGAATGAGAGAAGGTTGTTGCCTTCTGCAGGTGGGTGCCTGTGTCCTATTATGAGTCTACGCTAGTACAAGATTGTAAACATGTTTTTTAATCTTAAAGAAAACAACACCAGGTGGTTTTTGTCCCACATTGGGTTTCCACCTTATATCATGGTGTTCATGTGTGTGCCTTATGTGTGATGATCTGTTCTATTTTTACTACACCTGGTTACTTTTTATATGGTTAACGAAGTTCTGAGATGATGAATTAACTAAATCATAAGTTTAATGAATATATGCTAGTTGCATTAAACACAATTGCGTATATGGGCGGGTTCCCTTAACTAAGGTAGCATATATAAATTTGAATATGAAAATGAAAAGATAGTGATTTGATAATATTGATTCACCCCCCCCCCCACCTCTCAGTATTATTTCCAACAATTGGAATCAAAGCAGGTCCTTCAGAAGAAGCTTGATCACTTGAAGGAAGATCTATCATCATGAGTAATCAAGAAAAAGAGGGATCCATCAGACTACCAATCTTTGATGGGAGAAATTTTGTTTACTGGAACTGATATTTGGGGAATCGTGGAAGGAGGATATACCTATCCATCAACAATTCCTACATATACAATAGGTAGAAAGCAATATGAACTCAATGCCAAAGTTGTTCCTATCATATTGGGAAGTTTGTCAAAATCAGAGTTTGTCAAGATCATGCAGCTCAAATCAGCCAAAGAAATATGGGACAAAATCATTCTAAGCTACGAAGGAGATGATTTGGTAAAACGTGCTAAGCTTCAAATTCTCAGAATATGGTATGAAACTCTTAAGACACATAGTAATGAAAGCATAGCTAATTACTTCCTATGTGTAGATGAGATTGTCAATTGTATGAAGAATCTGGGCGAAGAAATTAAGGAAGTTTTCTTAGTTGAGAAATTTTTGAGATCCTTGTCTGCTAAATTTGAATCCAAAGTGTCTGCCAAAGAAGAAAGGGAGGATCTACAAAATATCACTATGACGCAGCTTCATGGAATCTTAACTGCTTTTGAAATGAGAAAAGGAGGACCATCAGATATGAGAGAAGGTGCATTTAAAGTATCAGCAAAGGGAAAAGAAAAACTCAGTGAATCAAGATACATTTCAGAAGAAGAATATGAGGTAAATTTTGTCAAGAATCTTCAACAGGGATCTGGAAGGTTCAAAGGTAAGCTGCCATTTAAATGTTTTTCTTGTGGTAGATTTGGTCATTATGCTGCTAGATGCCCTCATAAGAAAGGAAATATGTTTGATGAAGGTAATGGAAGTTATTATACTCATAATAATAGTAATGACTCATCTAATAATGATGAAGACAATCAAGGAATTAAACTTCTCATGGCATATGAAAATAATGACATACAAAATGAAGAAGTTACCAGATTAAAATATTAGATGGAGACAGTAACTAGAGTAAGGGAGTAGCTGCAGGATGTAGTAAAAGACCAGAGCATAACAATCCAGAGACTTGAATCTAAAATCCTCTCTAAAAGAAGATCTTGAAAAATCAAAGAAGCAGAATGAAGAAGCTCTTGAAGAACAAGAACATGAAGTGCTCGAATTAAGGAAACAAGTGGAAGAAGGAAGAAAAGCTAAAGAAAACATAAAGAAGCAATATCTAGAAAATAAAGAACAACATCAGGTTGAGGTAAATATCTTAAAAGGTAAATTAGAAGAAAAGGATAAGCTGTTACGATTTCAAGGAAGTACCAAGATTTTGGATGATATTCTTAGTAGTCAAAGATCCCCTGCTATCAAAACTCGTCTTGGCGTTTATGAAATTGTTGAAGGTGAATCTAGCTCATAGGATGAGGTGAGGAAATCTAATGCAAAATCTGAAATGCTCAACAAAGAGATAAGAGGACAACCCCAACAACCAAGGAAAGAAATTCTTCAAAGAAAATATTTTTCTCTTAACTGTGGAAGTGATAGACGGTTATTTCCTCTGATGAGTAATGTTGAATGTTATGAATGTCATAATCTTGGACATGTTGCAGCCAGATGCAGAAGTAGAATGGTGAAAGACCATCACATTCCAGGTACTTTAAGGGATATTTTTTTGCTTGCAATATGTTTGGTCACAAAGCTATTGATTGCAATAAAAAGAATATGAAACATGTAAGATTTTATGCATGTAACAAGTTTGGACATAAAGTAAAGGAATGCAGTATCAAAATTCAGACACCAATGCAAAAGAAGCATACATCATCTCACGAGACATAATTAGTGTCAGAAAGATGAGGCATAACTCATTTAGCAAACATAACAGACCCAAGGGAAGCTTAAAGTGTAAACCTTCAGTATTCCATTTTGCATACGCAAATATTATGAAGAGAAATCACGTATATACACGAGTTAAAGGCTGTAGAGTTGTGTATATGGAGCTTTGAGGAAAAAGCAGTAAGACAGACTCAGGAAAAGAAGTCTGATATGGTTCGATCATGGCATATGTTGGTTGGCACAGGTTTAGGGGGAGCATATGCTGTGAATAATGCATTGTTGGCATTATGGTTAGAAGTCTTTGGTGATGATGCTTATGATACATCTTGCTACTTGGCCAAGAGAATGATATTGGAGGTTACAGGTCTGGATGTTGGTGACAGATGCTTATGGTGCAAATCATTTATGGTACTCGACATGGGCTCAGGGGGAGCATGAATGGATTGATACATTTGAGCATGTACAAAGGGGGAGCTCAATTAGAGATTTCAACTTGTACTTAGGGGGAGTATGGACAACAGAATGTATATCAAGGTAGAGAATATCTTGGTCCTCCCTTTGCCCTTGATGTCAAAGGGGGAGAGTGACTTGGTGTGGTTGTTGCCATCAAGTCCAAAGGGGGAGATTGTTGGCATTATGATACAGATCTTGCACTATGAAACAGGTGTTGTCCTTGATGGCAACTCACACAGATCACAGATCACAACTTAGGCTCACAGAATGAAGAAAGAAAGGTATATGCAGGTTCACTATATAAAAAGGCGCATATATCATACACATGCACTTTCACAGAAGGAAAGGAGCGTACATGTTGGAAAACTAAGTTTTCGTCCGTGGTATTTGGTCCATGGTATTTTGGTATTGGTCCATGGTATTTGGTCTGAGGTATTGAGCCTAGGTATTGGGTCCAAGGTATTGGTCCTACGTGGTTTTGGACCATGGTATTGAGAGAGGCCTAAACCTATATAAGGAGAAGAAGATCATCAGGCCAAAGTGTAAGTGTGCAAGTGATGAATATCTGATGAAGTGTGAGATTTAGTATGCAGGTTATGGGTGTGTGTTGTTTTGATAAGGATGCACCTATGAGGCGAATGAAGGTTGATGGACTGGGATCATGAAGACTAAAATGCATTCTATGGTATGATCATGAATAGTTCACATCTGAATACTGACGCATGTATTATCCTTTATATCTAATGATCTGGGTATATTTGAAGTAGAAAATTGCAACAAGGTATATTATTTTCAGATATGTACATTGGTCCCTTTAGGGAAAGTGTGTATACATGCTGGTTAGACATAACCAAGTAGCGTATACATCTTGAGATTTGACATTTGAGGTTGTTGTTGGTTCTAGTGGTTGTTGCAAGGTTCTGGGTTCTGCTATGTGTTCTGGTGATTGTGGGTTTCGATGATTCAATTGTTGGGTGATTCAGAAATTGATGATGCAGATAAAGTTGATGGTCGTATTACAGTGGTGATTGATTTTGTATTGATGGATCCAGTCTGAAAATTTATGAAACATGGTCCCTAGAAGAAAAGATAAGGTCATAGTCTTCTGTAGGTCTGTGCCTATGTACTAGTAAATATATTGGCTAGTACAAGAGCTAGGGGGTTGTAGATGCCTTCTAGTAGAAGCTGGAGATCGAGAGAAAGTTGTAGCCTTCTGCAGGTGGGTGCCTATGTACTAGTATGAGTCTGCACCAGTATAAGATTGTAAACAAGTTTTTCTTATCTTAAAGAAAACAACAACAGGTGGTTTTTGTCCCGCATTGGGTTTCCACCTTATATCATGGTGTTCATGTGTGTGTCTTATCTGTGATGATCTATTTTGTTTTTACTACACCTAGTTACTGTTTATATGGTTAATGAAGTTATGATATGATGAATTAACTGAATCATAATTTTATTAAATATATGCTAGTTGCATTAAACACAGTTGCGTATACACGCAGGTTCCCTTAACTGAAGTAGCGTATATGAATTTGAATATGAAAATGAAAAGTTACTGATTTGATAATATTGATTCACCCCCCCAGTATTATTTCCAACAATTGGAATCAGATCAAGTCCTTCAGAAGAAGCTTGATCGCTTGAAGGAAGATCTATCATCATGAGTAATCAAGAAAAAGAGGGATCCATCAGACCACTAATCTTCGATGGGAGCAATTTTGTTTACTGGAAGATAAGAACTTCAGCCTATCTACAATCACTTGGAACTGATATTTGGGGAATCGTGGAAGGAGGATATACCTATCCATCAACAATTCCTACATATACATGAGGTAGAAAGCAATATGAACTCAATGTCAAAGTTGTTACTATCTTATTGGGGAAGTTTGTCAAAATCGGAGTTTTTTAAGGTCATGCAGTTCAAATCAACTAAGAAATATGGGACAAAATCATTCTAAGCTATGAAGGAGATGATCAGGTAAAATGTGCTAAGCTTCAAACTCTCAAAATACGATATGAAACTCTTAACATGCATAGTAATGAAAGCATAGCTAATTACTTCCTACGTATAGATGGGATTGTCAATTGTATTGAGAATCTAGGTGAAGAAATTAAGGAAGTTGTCTTAGTTGAGAAAGTTTTGAGATCCTTGTTTGCTAAATTTGAATCCAAAGTGTCTGCCATAGAAGAAAAGGAGGATCTACAAAATATCACTATGACGTAGCTTCACAGAATCTTAACTGATTTTGAAATGAGAAAAGGAGGACCATCAAATATGAGAGAAGCCACATTTAAAGTATCATCAAAGAGAAAAGAAAAACTTAGTGAATCAGGATACATTTTAGAAGAAGAATATGAGGTAAATTTTGTCAAGAATCTTCAACGGGGATCTGGAAGGTTCAAAGGTAAGCTACCATTCAAATGTTTTTCTTGTGGTAGAGTTGGTCGTTACGTTGCTAGATGCCCTCATAACAAAGGAAAGATGTCTGATGAAGGTAATGGAAGTTATTATACTCATGATAATAGTAATGACTCATCCAATAATGATGAAGACAATCAAGAAATTAAGCTTCTCATGGCATATGAAAATAATGACATAGAAAAGGAAATAGTTACCAAATTAAAAGATCAGCTGGAGATAGTAACCAGAGTAAGGGAGCAGCTGTAGGATGTAGTAAAATATCAAAGCATAACAATCCAGAGACTTGAATCTAAAATCCTCTCTCTAAAAGAAGATCTTGAAAAATCAAAGAAGCAGAATGAAGAAGCTCTTGAAGAACAAGAACATGAAGTGCTCGAATTAAGGCAACAAGTGGAAGAAGGAAGAAAAGCTGAAGAAAACATAAAGAAGCAATATCTGGAAAAGGAAGAACAACATCATCAGGTTGAGGTAAATATATTAAAAGGTAAATTAGAAGAAAAGGACAAGTTGTTACGATTTCAAGACAGTACTAATATTTTGGATGATATTCTTAGTAGTCAAAGATCCCTTGCTATTAAAACTCATCTTGGCTTTTATGAAGCTATTGAAGGTGAATCTAGCTCATAGGATGAGGCAAGGAAATCTAATGCAAAATCTGAAATGCTCAACAAAGAGATAAGATGTCAACCCCAACAACAACCAAGGAAAGAAATTCTTCAAAGAAAATCTTTTTCTCCCACCTGTGGAAGTGATAGAAGGTTATTTCCTTCGATGAGTAATGTTGAATGTTATGAATGTCATAATCTAGGACATGTTGCAGTGAGATGCAAAAGTAGAATGGTGCAAGACCATAACACAGAAAGACCATCACGTTCCAGGTACTTTAAGGGATATTGTTTTTCTTGCAATATGTTTGGTCACAAAGCTATTGAATGCAATAAAAGGAATATTAAACATGTAAGATGTTATGCATGTAACAAGTTTGGACATAAAGTAAAGGAATGAAGGAGCAAAATTCAAACACCAAAGCAAAAGGAGGATACATCATCTCAAGAGAGAGAATTAGTGTTAGAAAGATGTTGCATAACTCAGTTAGCAGACATAACAAACCCAGGGGAATCTGAAAGTGTAAACCTTCAGTATTCCAATTTGCATACGTAGATATTATGAAGAGAAATCACATTTATACGCGAGTTAAAGGTTGCAAAGTTGCGTATATGGAGCTTTGAAGAAAAAGCAAGAGGACAGACTCAGGAAAAGAAGTTTGATATGGTTCGGTCATGGTATATGTTGGTTGGCACAGGTTGAGGGGGAGCATATACTTTGAATAATACATTGTCGGCATTATGGTTAGATGTCTTTAATGATGATGCTTATGGTACATCTTGCTGCTTGGCCAAGGGAATGATATTGCAGGTTACAGGTCTGGATGCTGGTGACAAATGCTTATGGTGCAGATCATATATGTTACTCGGCATGTGCTCAGGGGGAGCATGAATGGATTGATACATTTGAGCATGTACAAAGGGGGAGCTCAATCAGAGATTTCAATATGTACTCAAGGGGAGTATGGATGGTAGAATGTATATCAAGGGAGAGAATATCTTGGTCCGCCCTTTGCCCTTGATGTCAAATGGGGAGAGTGACTCGGTGTGGGTGTTTCCATCAAGTCCAAAGGGGGAGATTGTTGGCATTATGATACACATCTGGCACTATGACACAAGTGTTGTCCTTGATGGCAACTCACACAGATGACAGATCATAGTTCAAGCTCACGGAATGAAGAAAGAAAGGTATACATAGGTTCACTATATACCAAGCCGCGTATACACGCAGGTTCACTATATAAAAAGGCATGTATATAATATACACGCACTTTCAGAAAGAAAGGCATGTACATGTTGGAAAACTGAGTTTTGGTCCGTAGTATTTTGTCCATGGTATTTTGGTATTGGTCCATGGTATTTGGTCCGAGGTATTGACCCTAGGTATTGGGTCCAAGGTATTGGTCCTACATGGTTTTGGACCATGGTATTGAGAGAGCCCTAAACCTATATAAGGAGAAGAAGATCATTAGGGCGAAGTGCAAGTGTGCAAGTGATGAATATCCGATGAGGTGTGAGATCTAGTATGTAGGTTATGGGTATGTGATGCTTTGCTAAGGATGCACCTAGGAGGTGAATGAAGGTTGATGGACCGGGATCATGAAGACTAAAATGCATTATATGGTATGATCATGAATAGTTCACATCTGAATACTGACACATGTCTTATCCTTTATATCTGATGATCTAGGTATGTCTGAAGTAGAAAATTACAGCAAGGTACAAGTAATTATTTTCAGATATGTACATTGGTTCCCTTTGGGGAAAGTGCATATACACGCTGGTTCGACATAGCCAAGTAGCGTATACATCTTGAGATTTGATATTTGAGGTTGTTGCAGGGTTCTGGGTTCTGTGATGTGTTCTGGTGACTGTGGGTTTTGGTGATTCAGTTGTTGGGTGATTCAAAGATTGATGATACAGATATAGTTGATGGTTGTATTACAATGGTGATAGATTTTGTATTGATGGATCCAGTTTGAAAATTTATGAAACGTGGTCCCTAGAAGAAAAGAGAAGGTTGTAGCCTTCTGTAGATCTGCGCATATGTACTAGTAAATATATCGGCTAGTACAAGAGCTAGGGGGTTGTAGCTCCCTTTTAGTAGAAGCTAGAGAATGAGAGAAGGTTGTAGCCTTCTGCAAGTGGGTGCCTGTGTACTGGTATGAGTCTGTGCCAGTACAATATTGTAAACAGGTTTTTCTTATCTTAAAGAAAAGAGCAGCAGGTGGTTATTGTCTCGCATTGGTTTTCCACCTTATATCATGGTGTTCATGTATGTGTCTTACGTGTGATGATCTGTTCTGTTTTTACTGCAACTGGTTACTGTTTATATGGTTAATGAAGTTTTGATATAATGAATTAATTGAATCATAAGTTTATTGAATATACGCTAGTTGCATTAAACACAGTTGCGTATACATGCGGGTTCCCTTAACTAAAGTAGAGTATATGAATTTGAATATGAAAATGAAAATTTACTGATTTGATAATATTGATTCACCAACACTCCCCCCCCCCCTCTCAATATTATTTCCAACACTATCCTTATGAGCGAACCCATTTAATTTAATATTAATGAACTATTTTCAATACTACAGGAAATGTAATTTAATTTGATATTAATTTTGAGAATTGTAAAGTGTAAAAAAACATTATGGGTAATCTAATTTAATTTAATATTAATTTTCAGAATTGTTAACAATGTAAAAGTACATTAAAGACATTTTCTATTATTTAGATGATATAAAATTTAAATTTTTATTATTTTTAATTTTAATATTTATTCATTCATGTATGTCTTATTTATTTCTTACTCTAATTGAAGGATACTTAAAATAAGCAAGGATATCTACAAAGTAGCCCTTGTTCAAATACAATAGTTAGTTCATACATTTCAAAATTCAACAATTGAACTTGGCAGGAAAACGCTAACTATGCAACCTTGTTAATAGATGTAATGGGCTTATATTTTGTTTTCTTATTAATAGATGTAATAGGCTTATATATGTTCTTCTCTTATTAATAAATATACTATTGTGTTTATATAGTTGATTGCAAATAACAATGGAAAAAGTGGCTCATTACACATAAGTAAACTAGGGTATTTTGATGCAAGGTACATCCTTTTACTATTCTAAAAAAATTATTCAAAAATTATTTGGAAAAAAATAGCAACACATTGCTTATTAAACATATAGTTATACTTATGCATCATTCTACATGGCATTCTATAGTAGTTTTAAATAAAAGGAAATCTCACCCTAAAATTTTGTAAAATAAGAATATATGGAAAAAAACGAAGTTTATAGGACATACTAACCATATAACCACATCGATGTGTCATGATACACAACACTTATTGGTAGGGTTAAATAAAAAAATAAAAATAAAAAGGAAAGAAAAATATTAAACTTAATTTAATTTTGTAAAACATATTATTTATTGATTTTTTTTTGTTAATGATATATGATATTTATACTTATATTGATGTATCAAAATATACATTACATTGTTATAGTGCCAAAGTAATTTTTTTTATTAAATTGATTTCTTGTTTTCACTATTTACCATTGCTTCCAATACTTTCAAGCAAATGTGCTCTTTATCTCTATACAAATGTTTTGTTGTCTAACATTTCCAAATCACTAGATGTCACGAGCAATCTTCATTTACAATATATTCCATTTCATTTTTACATTTTTCGTAACACACTAAATTTATTTTTAATTTACATGGAAACCAAGGCTTCACAATGAGTTAAGACCAAGTTGTTTCTTTGCTACATCTTACTTTATGTATCTCTTTTAAAATAGAGGAATAAAAAACTGGTCTACTCTCTTACTTGGTAACATAGGATCGATTCTTATTGCTACCAATATAATCCTTATATAAACCACAACACCTTAACACATAGTCATGAGTAAACTCGGAGGATTTGAACCTGAAATCATAACATTTCATTTTCATAACTATTACCATTTAAACTGTACCTAGGTAGCTACATCTTAATTTACGTTTTCACAGTGTTATTTCTCAATTTAATAATAACATTCACTTTCCTTTCATGTTTTTCGAGAAAAAGGCCATTAATGTAGCCTACCATATATATATTTTTTTTTGCACTAAATGATGGTGTATTTAATGGCCACATTACATATGGTCATCAATATTCTAAGTGCGCCAATTATTTAGAAAAATTCAATGCATGCATTTATTAGGATGGTGATTGTGTTAAGTAGTGTTATGGAGCACCACTCTTGGTGCATTATATCTACTTGCATTATAAAACACAAGACATGTTTTCCTTACATGGGTAATGCATTCTTGGATAATGTAAGGAAGTCTCTCTCATTGCTACCTCCTAACATTAATGCACACATATAGCAGTTTTTTTGTATCCGTAATCAACAATATGCATCCATATTCCACCAACACCATTATTCTATGCCATAGATTACACCCCACACACGTTAAACATAAGTTAGACATGCTTTGAAATTGTGGTGGGTGTAGGATGCCCTAGATTAACAATGATGCTACCCTTTGATTTGACACATTAAATTGTAATTTCATATGTGCCTACATTTTATTGTGCGTTGACATGGACTATTAGAAACATTATGTTGTGCTATGTAATATCCCATGTTTCTCTTAATAATGATGCATTAATTTGAGTTATATGTATTATGTTTTCTTATCCCTAAGTTTTTACTAGTTTGTTGTTTTTTATGAATGTTCTTAAGGATTCCTTGGTGCAACATTTATACTACTACCATATATATTCAATGTGCTGCATTGTCAAGCACGTGAATTACTCTCATGTGGTCTAGAAAGAATGAATTTATATTTTATTGATTTATATAAGAATATAATATTAGTGAGTCAAAATATAACACTAAAGATGGTGCATTATTAAAATAGAGAAGCACAAAAGATGGTATACCTATGAAATAGAAGTACATTGAATATGGTGTGCTTAGGTGAATATATGCACATCATAGTTTTTTTAACGGGTTTTTTAAGAGTACCAAACTTTAAAATCAATATATGAATAATATCACAGATATTGATTTAGTATAAATTATATTTTTCATAATTATATTTCACTTACCAAGTTTAATTATGAATTAGAGTTGGCCACAATAGAAATAAATCATTGTATATAACTTTATATGCGTTTGGGAGGCTCAAGAGAGGAAACGTTATCTATTTCCTTATCCAATTACTATCAACACTTACCTGAATTTTAAGCGTGTTTTCTTTTTCTATTCTTTTAAGTAGTCTAAATTTGTCAAGAGTAACATTAAGTTATTGTGATATTGAATCTATTGATTGGATCATGCTAGGTGTGTAGTTAGTATTGGTCCCAACTTGTTCTACTAATCCAACGATGAGTTTTTTTCCATGTTGCAAGATAGAGAAAACTAACATATGCCCAAAGAAATTTCATTCCAAAGATCACTACGGGGTGATGGCACCTGCATTCTTTGGAAACCAGAATGTTAGGTAGTTGTGGCTTGCCATCATTAGACTAGCACATCACACCGTTGATGGAAAATTTGTTAACTCCCTTATGATACTTTATGTTTACATCCTTAATAAATGGTCCAAATTGATTAGGTGGTTTTCTATTATATTATTACAAATTTTTGTAGGTTTTGAATTATTTTGTAGTTTGTTAAAGGAGAGACAACACTTTACCTTTACTTTAAAGTTATTTTGCTTATTTTTAAGATGTTTTTGGTGACTTAGTTATCAATTAAGCACCCTCTCTTAGATAAATTATTAATTTAAATATATATAAGTAAAGTACACATATGCAAGAATATATGTTTCCTAAGAGGGGCCATTTAGATTCCCCATGCAAGACTATAAGTGGGGATAGGATTGCTATCTTAACTAGTGAGGATGATCATATCCTCAACCTTGTGTAGGGATGGAATAATAACGATGTAAACATCCTATTTAATATAGCTAAGTCTTAAACTAAAAATGGTATAATTATTATGATGTTTTGACTAATATAGTTGCAAAATTTTATTAATTGTATGATTGTGTTGAACTGGTATAACTTATATCTATTATCTTGTAGGTATCAACTTGTATAGAGGTGAGGGGCCTCCTCCCTAGATTGATATAAGGATGGAAAAGGTCAATGAGATGGTTTGGAAGTGTAGAGCTAGCATGTGCTCAAGTTGACTTGATCTTTAGTTTTATTTCTAGGTCATAGAACAAGTAGGTATTTTAAGAATTGGATATGTAGTCCAAACCATTTGACCTAGAATGATATTTATGGAACTTGCGCTTACAATGATAATCGTAATCCTTCCTTGAGATATCACATTATTCCTTTTCCTTAGATTCTAGAAAGTGAGGACTAAGCATCGATAAGCTAAAATATGTTTGCACCTATCTTCCTCGTGTTCTTTATCTTTAAATGATAAGGCATCTGAGGAAATACTCCTCCACCACCACCTATTCATCTACCCATGATATGGCTACTTTTACTACACCCATCATTCCACCCACTAATGCACTAAAATAGTGTCATATATGGCATATGAATTATAATTATCCCTCCTGACCCCTTATGCTACTTCGGGCTATGGGAGTTGTTTCTTATGGCTTTAACTCGACCTCCAAGATCTACTATGAAGATGGGGTTACAAAATCCCTCCATTTACAACTTCATAAAAACTCAAAACTATTACTACCATTGTATTTATCTCGTTAAGAGCTTTCTGGAAATATGAATTTTACCTTAATACGACTTATGGATTGAATATTATTCCTTTTTAAAGTTTGACCAAATAAATTGTGCCACATCATAAAGGTACTTCCACGTGGGATCACGTGGATCCACATAGCTCTACCATGTCACCCTAAGCAACCCCACATCATTCATGATCTGAACGTGCCACCCACATGGTCATTACCAAGCCTTTGTGACACTTGCAACCTCAACCCAAACTAGTAGGTCTTGTAATGCCCAAGACGTTCATGTATGGTGGCAATTCTACTTTGTATGTGTTTTCAAATAAATATGTCTTGTCTAACATTATATGTTTTTGAAATATCGCCCAGTTCCCTGGATCTAATGGATTTCTTTGTTATGTCGTGAAAATTACATCTTTATGGGCATTAGGGGCTCCACAATGATGTGCACTACTTACTACCCCCAAATCCTAGATCACATGCAAACTATATGGAAAATACAATCTCATTCCTATCTAGGACATTTTCATATGTGTTAAACTCTACCATCATTGGATGCTTTGGATTTCAGATGAAACATTTGCTTACAAATAAATTCAAACTTGTAAATATGCTCCACTTAAGTGGGGACCACCCTAGATCTCCGGTCCTAAACTGTGTTTGTCAAGGAAATCAGGCTTGATCTATATCCAATTCATTTAAAAGTGCACATGACCTATCTAATTGGATTCCCCCAACTATCATAGGCATTCCTAATGTTAAGTTCGAATCCTTCCCTTGCATATCTAGATGAAACTACTCTTGGGTGATGGAAAAAGGTATCCATCCTAGATGAAAGTATATGAAGAGATCATCTAGTCCCAAGTATAAAGTCCATATTTCAACAAAAATTTATGAGGATAATTCAAAGAATTTTATTAGAATATCTTAAAGGAAAAACATCTACACAAAACACCAAATTCTATGGGTGAGATGAAAGATCTAAAAATCGACCTTCAGAGGTATTATTATGCCATGACCATAAAATTTCTAATGGCACCAATAGACCTGACTTACACCATATCCTGAGAAAAAGGAGCTATGAATCAAGAGGATAGATTTCTTATTGAAAACCACAAATGTTTCTTACTCTCTGAACCTCGATACATTACAATAACATATATGTGTGCATAACCATATGATTCTCATGATGCTAGTAGAATAAGTAACTATTGTTTTGTTATTGAATATTTTTTCAATGTATAGTACACAATTACCTTCTGATAATGTGATATAGTATTCCTTCATTCATTAGCAGGAAGACATATCGAATTGTATGATTACTCAAGGACTATAGGCCATTCTTGTAACATAATGAATCTCAAGTCATTATGATGATTATCATTATTATATATATATATATATTATATATTATATATATATATATATATATATATATAATATATAATTATATATATATATATATATATATATATATATATAATCATAGAATTCATCACAATATTCCTAAATTATGTATTCCTTAGCTCTAACCAGACATTCATCCAACAGACAACATAAAAATTAAACTCATAACCTATATATTAGCCTAAAATCATGGTTATGGTATTGAGCTTCCCAAATTCATAAACATATCATATAACAAAGAACTTATCAGAAGATAATAGGTTAATTATGAGTAAGTTTTAGATCGTTAGTCATGAGCATATTAGGAAACCTATAATTCACTGAGATGAAAGTAACTCCATAACTCAAGTGTTAATTTTTCACTCCTCTATGTTGTTTCATTTACTTTAGCCCAATTCAATTCTTTAATTAGTAATATTTCAATAACAATTAATAATCTTCATCAATTAATAGTAGCATAAGATAAAATTGCAATCCAATGACAATAGGAGACAATCAACACACCAATAAGAGACACCAAATTTGGTCAAAGACCAGGGGAAAACCCCACAATTGGGAAAACCCTTTGTAATTATTATTCTATTAGATTTTCATAAAATGTTCAACATAGAGTACAATGGGCCCATACAGAAATATCTAGCAATATCAACCAAATCTCATAAATATGATACCCACAACAATATTGATTAAATTTAGAATTCTCAATTTGCGGTCAACTGCAGTCAACTACGGTCAATTGTCAAAATGCAACCCTATATCCCAATCGCATGGATGAAGCATTGTGTGTGTAGTTGAGATGCTCCAACCACATTGATGATCCTGTGTGCCTATGGTTATGACCAAAAATTACCTATTTCAACCCTGTAGCTGGAAACCAAAAACCCTAATCATACATGCAAGCTTCAGAACCTAGAATTTCAGACTTGTACGAACCAATCCAATGAAGAGAGAGGGAAGAATAAGATGCTTGATGATGACGTCCAAATGAGATTGAGGTCACTTGTATTTATAGGCTTCCAAGGGTGTCCAATTTCTTGTTAGGGCTGGCCTGTGTTTTTGTGACATTGTGGGATTCAATTCAAAAATAGGCTTTCCCTTGTCCAAATTAAGTGCTTCAAAAGTCAAAATCGATGCTCTCGAAAATAGGAATTTAGTCCCATGATTAGAATTTTCACTAAGCTACCAAATTAACAATCCCTCTCAGCTAGGGAGAAATTCCAACTGCATCATAACTATCATGTCATCATATCATGTCTCATCCCTGCTCAACTCTATATGTTGAATCATTCTCTAATCTAAAGAAGAAGAATCATTGAGGAGAATCAACTACCACCCTCTTAGGAAAACGATGAAGGTACTATTGGACACTCTCACCTCATGTCATATCATGGGGGAGCATATGCCTTCCATCCTATGCCGAGAAATAGGCGTGATACAATATCTCATCCATCTTATTGCTTCCTGATCTTCCCAATAATGATCCTTAAGAGTATTGTGGTAGAACACCTTGCATCATAAGCTTGGGTGAGATACCTAACTTACCAAAGGTAGGGATCACACACCCCTAAGCCCTCTCAACCCATTGGAAAGACAAGAAGTTATAATCCCAATAAGCCCAACTTTTGGGTTTGATGCAAATTCGGGTATACTCTGCTAGACCAAGATAGGGGAGAAAGATCTTCCACCCTATGGGTGATAGATAGGGATGATACCCTATTTTCAACATATCCTTCAACTTTAGGAGCCTTACATCTCAATTCCTCACCCTAAGAGATCATATGGGGGGGGGAAGAGTCAGCTTAGTGTCCTCGATCAATGATTCCCCTTATCAGGAGGGGTCACATCCATCAATCCAAGCTACTCTATGAAGACCAAGAACTTCCTTTTCGGAAAACACTTGGTAAAAATATATGTATTATTCTCATATGTGGATATGTGATGGATTCTGACGACTCCTCTCTATAACATGTCTCAAATGTAATGAGATCATATCTCTACGTTCTTGGAATTTTCATGAAACATGGGATTCTCTACTAGACGAATCCCACTCTTGTTGTCACAATATATCACTATAGTGTCTAGGACCTGCTCAAACAGTTCTCCAAAGAGATTTCTCAACCAAAATGATTTGCAACTAGCCATGATGGTAGCTATATTTGTTTCCTTTATGTTACTCAATGTTGCATATTTCTGTTTCCTACTCATCTAAGATATCATGGAAGATCCAAGGTTGAAACAAGATCAAGAAGTGATTTTCCTGTCAACAAAACTTTCTACCTAGTCAACATCAGTATATGCATTTAGTTGAACATCTCTGGAAGAATATCTTAGACCAAGGGTGACCATCCCATGCAAGTATCTCAAAATTTGTTTGGCAGCAATCTAATGTGCATGTTGAGGCTCGGTCCTGAATTGAATCAATGTGTTCATTGCATAGAATATGTTTGGATGAGTGTTTACTAAGAACATCAGAGCCCTAATCAACTATCTATACTTGGATGGATTCTCCACATATCTTCTTGAAATTCATCTCCATCAGTGTGGCTAAGGACTCGCATTCCATCATTCCAAATCTCTCTGATAGCTTCATGACATATTTTCATTGTGAAAGGAAAATCTCACCGATCCTTTGACACACCTAAAGGCCTAGGATGTAGAGCACGAGTCCAAAGTCCTTAATCTAGAATTCAGAGGCTAAATCCCTCTTATACTCTGCATTAAGGGCTCACTACCTGTCATAAATAAATTGTTCACATACAAAACCAAAATCAATGGCATACCTTGGACCACTTTGAAGTAGATGTTGGGATCAACATTTCTTATTGTGAATCCAAGCTTCATCAAGTAACTATCTATGTAGGCATACCATTCTCTAGGGGCTTTCTTCAAACCATATAATGCTTTCTTCAACTTGCAAACATGTGTCTTTTGATCCTTTACTTCAAATCCATGTGGTTGCTCAACATATACTTATTCTTGTAACATGTCATGAAGAAATGATGTATTCACATCCATTTGATGAAGGGTCCATCCTTGACTTGCAACAAGGGAAACTATTGAATGAATGATGGTGTATCAATCCATATGTGAAAATAGATCATCATAATATTCTCCTTCTTTTTCTGAGAATCCTCAGGCCATGAACCTTTCCTTGTATTTCTCAATGCTTCGATTGACTCCATCTTTGATCTTAAATAACCATTTTAAAGTGACCATATATTTTCCCTTTGGTCTTGGCACATCAACCTATACATCATTATTCATAATTGATTCATATTATTCAGCCATAGCACCCTTTGAAACTTGTTCTTTCACAACATATTCAGGTGTGAGGCTCAACCTGAATCATATTGCCCATAGCTACAACATATCCTCAATACCTACATGGCTTCTTTCTTTCTCTAAATCATCTTCTAGTGGGAATGTGTCTCTTGGCATCTTGTCATGTATCACGAAGACAAAGTGGCCTCTTCTTGGAAGGGGTATCATATGGAGGAGGATCCAAGGGGTCCATAGGCTCCATGGGATCATAAAAAATGTCTCTCTCATATTCAAGAATATAAGGGTGATCTAAAATATCCATATCGTCATTCTTATTCTCAAGCAGAGGAGGCGAAGGAAGGTCCCTTTCTTTCCCGAGGGAAACATCTTCATCGAACGTTACATTCCTACTAATTTTAAGCTTCCTTTGACTAGGAATATATATTCTAAATTCCCTAGAATATATCCAACAAATGTAAATTTTCCTCTAGTTGCTTCCATCTTGTTCCTTTTATCCTTCAGCACATGAAAATATGTGGGGCAACCAAATATATGGAGGTGACTAACATCGAGCTTGACACTTGTGAATACTTCTTCGGGAGTTTTGTTGTCCAATTCTTGATGAGGCACCCTGTTTTGAACATATACAACTACCATAGTACCTTCTCTCCAAAGAATCTAAAGAAACTTTTGATCATGGAGCCTTGGCATGGGAAGCTTCTACAATAGACTCATTCTTTCTTTCAACCACTCCATTTTGTTCAAGATTATAGGGCACAATCATCTCTTCTTTTATACCTTCCTTCTTGAAAAAATCTATGAATTCATTATAAATGCACTCTCCACCATTATCAGAACTGAAGATCTTGATTTTCTTCCATGTTTTATTTTCGACCAAATCCTTGAAATTATTGAACAAATTAAAGACATCATCTGTATGCTTCAAGTAATATATCCATGTGTTCCTTCAGAAATCATCAATGAAGGTAATGTAGTAGAGATGGTCACCAAGATAGTGTACATGCATTAGACCACATATGTCGAAATGAATGAGTTGAAAGATGTATTTTTTCTTATTCTTACTAGAGGGAAATGGTCCCCCTATATTCTTTCCACTGGCACATCCAGGACATACTCCATCATGTTGGTATTGAACATCGGGAATTCCAAAGACCAATTTCTTCAATTTTGGAAGGGCTTCACAATGTAGATGGACCAATATTTAGTGTCATAGCTTGCTTTGATGATTAGTATCATGGACCAATGCAAGAAGAGGTCTTTTGTTGAATATATAGAGTACTTCAAATCTAGATCCCAATGTGAATGCATCTCTCATATGGGTTCCCACCAACCAGGTAAGTACTTTTCCTTTAATGAAGGAAGCCCTTATCCCTTTGCATTCCAAAGTAGATATATATACCAAATTATTCTTCAATCCTCACACATACATCACATCATGAAGTATAAGGTATTTCATAGAGTTGAAATGAAATTTAACAGACCCAAAAACTTTCACAGGATGAATGGAATTGTCTCCATGAATTATTTAAAAATTGACTCCCTCTCCACCAAATTAGAAAGAACTCCCTTATACCTAGAGAAATGATTAGAGGCCCCACTATCAACAAACCATCCCAAGTATCAAGAGCAGAGGAACTAGAAAGTGCAAAATAAGAATATGTTAAGATTGATTTGCAACATTACTTTCATAACTGGTGTTTCCTGACATATTTTGAGAATAGTGGTCTTCTTGATCATTTGGAGCATCTATTCTTCTTCTTTCATCTATTCCATTATGATCATTCCTTTGATCATCTCTTCTTCTTTGATTATTAAACCTGTTATTATTGCTTCTAGTGTTGTAGCGTGGACCATTGTTCTTCTTATGGAAATCTCGAGCATAGTGACCATTTTTGTGACAATTGAAACATTCAATATGTAATGATTCTCTTTCATTCCTTCTTTTATAATTTCGAGAAGGAGGTTTCCTTGAATTTGAAGGACCTCATTTTACCTTCTTTTTCTTGTTATGAGTGACGAATGTGGCAGGTTCTCCTTCTTTGTGCTTTTGTATCCTGCCTCTAGAAACCATCATTGATTCTTCTTCAGTGAGTTTCCCAATGAGCTCATCAAATAATGGGACCACGTTGTTATTTCTTATATTGGTAATGAATGTTTCCCAAATAGGAGGCATACCTTTAAGGGCCACAATCACTAATTCTTTGTCATGCACAGTTTCCCCAACTCTTTGTAATTGGTCTCTAAGATGAGATATCCTCATAATATAGGATTTCCAAAACTCTCCTTTATTCATGTTCACATCTTTGAGTTGATTTTTCAAGGAGATGATTTCTTTCAAATTGTTGAATTCAAAGATGTCAGCTAGCTTATCATACATATCCTTAGATTTGTTCAAATTTCCAACATATGCAAGTACATGATCTTGTAAACCATCAGATATAATTTTCTTTTATTTTAAATCACCTTTCTTGTACTTGTTCTTGGTTGTAGTGGAAACATTCTCTAGAGGCTCATGTACTTTTCCTTGTATGTATTCCCAAGCATCATTGTCTTCAGTTATGATTTCCAATCTGATCGCCCAAGCAGCAAAGTTAGATGAGTCACCCAATTTCTCATTTTCCTTGAAGAAAGAGGAAGACATATTGACTTTATTAGGTAGGATTCTTCAACTTTTCAAAGATAACTACTCTATTTCTTGTCTCCTTTCAGCTTGTCCTTCACCTTAGCTCTGATTCCATTTTAATTTTTCACTACTCTATGTTGTTTCAGTTACTTTATCCCAATTCAATTCTTCATTTAAAAATATTTAAATAACCAGTAATACCTTTCATCAATTAATAGCAATTGAAGATATAATAGTAATGCAATGACAATAGGAGACAATCAACACATCAACAAGAGACACCAGATTTGGTCAAAGACTGTGGAAAAAACCCACAAGGGGGAAAATCCTTTGTAATTCTTCTTTTATTAGATTATCATAAAATGTTTAGAATAGAGTGCAATGAGTCCATACAAAAATATCTAGCAATGTCAACGAAATATAAAAAATATGATACCAGCAACAATATTGACCATATTTAGGTTTCCCAATCTGCGGTCAATTTTCAAAATGAAATCCTAGATCCTAACCGCATGGAGCAAGAGTTGTGTGTGTGGTTGATATTCTCCAACCACATGGATGAGCTTGCATGCCTACAATTATGATCGAAATTTCCATGTGAACCTTGTGACTCGAAAACGAAAACCTTAATCACACGTGCAGACTTCAAACCCTGTAATTTTGGACAAATATGAACCAAACTCCACAAACCAAACTTTATACCTATACAAAACAACCCAATGAAGAGAGAGAGAAGAAGAAGTTGATTGATGATGATGTTTAAATGAGATTGAGGTCACTTGTATTTATAGGCTTCCAAGGGTGTCCAATTTTCTAGAGCCGACATGTCTTTTTGTGACATTGTGAGCTTCAATTCAAAAATACCTTCTCCAAATTGAGTGCTTCAAAAGTTAAAATTGGTCCTCTAAAAAAGAGGAATCTAGTCCCATGATGGGAATTTGTCATTGAGCTACCAAATTAACATCAATCATTCATTAGTACCATAGACAAATAAGATAACTAGTAAATGATGAATATATAGTGATTTAGATATTATCTCATTAATGATACAAGACCTTACGTCATCCAATCAACATAAAAATCATATCTATCATCCATAAACCAAATATTCATAAATAATTATGCATATCTAAGTAAGTTAAATCAGTTGTCAACTAGAGAAGGAACTTCCACTCTCCATTGAATCATAGGTCATCTACATTGTAACTTTTCTTGTAGTTAAAAATCACTAAGCTAGATCCAAAGTATAAGTGGATGCTTACATAGGGGTAAATTCACATTAATGGTTTGGTCACACACCGAGGATATGGGATCTGCTTCATGGGTGGTTTAAATTTATACAACAAGCACCACAATGACCCACTTGATTTATGAGTTTCAGACATTGGACTTCACCCAAAGTCCAGAGGGGTGCATTTCTTAGCTTCTTAATATTTATTCCACTGTGTAGATAGTTTGAAAACATATTGGTAAGAACTAAGTGGTTTCAAATACAAGCAAAAACACTTAGTGGTTTCACAGCTAACAACTAGCATCAAATATTTTCAAAACCAATAGAAAGCACCTAATAGGTAGGTCATTTAACAACAAAGTGGAAAGCACTATGTGTCTTCATAAACAAAAAAAATCACTTAGTGGAAGAATTTCAATCCTTAAATAACACACTGGAAATTCAGGCTCACATAAACATTTTAATGGCCTCAATCATACTCACAGGAGTAAATAATAAAACCCACAGAACACCATCTCAATACTATAGGGCACAAGCTCAAATTCAGCTCCAATGTTATGCATTCATTCACATTACACTCTAAAGCTTCCATTATGTACAGAACTTGTTAGGATCCTTCCAAAAGAAAAATAAATGCTACTTGAACTAGCATGAGTGAGAGATAGTGCACGATCTCCCTTTTCCTCGACTATGAGGGTGTATATCTCATTTTTAGTGTTTGTTCCTCCATCCATTGATTACTAAATCATTATACAAAGAAAACGTAAGGATTGAGAAACGAATTAAAATTAATGAAGGGGACATACATGTATCATTGTTAGGGATACTCAATAGTAGTGCAGAAAGGCATGTGATGTCATGAAGACTCCATCAAGGCTATGAAGGTTCATGGGACGTGGATCAACATCCAAGGGATGTCATATTTATGCTTAGTGAAAATAGTTTTACCCAAAATATAGTAGGCCTTATGAACAATAATTCAACCTATATTATTGGTGTATGGTTTAGGGAAACAAACTCATCATATTATCCTCTTAATATTGGAGATGAGTTTCATTAGCTAGTATGCATGCATGACTATTTAATCCTTCACAAAAATTTCTCATGGAGCTACTAAATATTAATATTTTGATCACATTAAAAAATGAAAATACAAGATTTTTTTTTAACTTTAGGCTCACAATTTAGTAATACCCAATAGAGATTAGCGGCTTTGACTAGTGTGTCTCCATTTGTTGAGGCCTTAGCAAACCATAAGTTGAATAAATTGGAGAACCAATTTAAAATTTTATCAAACCTCATCAAATAAACCTTACTCTCTATTGGCCTCATCTTTTGTGTGTCGTTAACTAAAATACATTGAATGGATATACGTTTGATCTATCTATTTTCTAGTCCAATCATGAAATTGTGTAGCACATTCATCATAAAATTGCTTTATGTCATAAGTTTTTCCTTTTCGTACATCTATCGCATTTCATACTTTATAAACCTTGTCATTTGGATCAATTTGAATGGATCTGACTTACTTGAAAGTCATATGCAACCTTGTTTTGTAAAATTTAACTTGTACAATGATGCACCATTAAATAGTATGGAATTTTTTACATGAAAACACCATACATAGCTTTATTGTTACACTACGTCATTCCAACATGAAACAAATTGAAGATATTAAACGATTAGTATGAATTTGTTTACATGAAAACATTAAGGCTTCATCTTGTTAGGCTAGGAGGTAACTCCTCAAATCAAAATCATATTATTCATTCAAGTTGTTCATTATTATATACAAGAGGGAGTGACTATTCAGTTCATCTCCCGGTGACTCTCCATATTTTCTATTATTTATTTACATTAATTACAGTTTTTCACCCAATCCCTATGATTAGGTGTCAACATTCCCCCCCTTAATCTCAAAGGATGTTGGTGAGTCCAAGCATCATTCTGAATCTTTCAAGATTTTCTCTTCCAAGCGCTTTGGTGAAGATGTCTGCAATTTTCTCATTAGTGGAACAATGGCGGAGATGGATTGTTTTGGCCTCAACATGATGTCAAATCAAATGATATTTAGTATTTATGTGCTTCGTTCGATCATGGAACTTTGGGTTCTTGACCAACTTTATTGCCGAGGTATTGTCAATCATGAGTGGAGTCAATTGTACTTGTTTTACCTGCAAATCTTCAAGAATTTTCCTGAGCCACACAATTCCTTTTGTTGCCTCAACTGCTGCCATATATTCTCCCTCTTTTGTGGAATCTTCTGGAACTAATTGTTTGCATGATCTCCAAGAGACAGCTCCTGATCCAAGACTCATAGCATAACCTGAAGTAGATACCCCAGTTTCTTTGTCTCCATCGAAGTCTAAATCAGAGTATCCATTCAAGCCGAAGTCGCCCACCTATGTATATTTGATTCTGAAGTCTTGAGTTCCCTTCAAGTACTTTAGAACTATTTTTACAGCAGACCAATGTCCCTCACAAGGCTTTTGCATAAACCTAGAGAGGATTTCAACAACAAATGAAATGTCTGGTCTAATAGTAATTAAGTAGTTGAGAATTCCTACAAGCTGTCTATACTTTATTGCATCCTCAAATTCTTTTCCTTCAATGGATGTGAGCTTTAAGTTTTGTTCCATTGGAGTAGTCAGAGGATTGCATTCAGTCATGCCAAAACTATTCAACAGATCTCCAATGTACTTCTTTTGAGAAAGGAATATGGACTTTGGATGTTGAGTTACTTCAATACCAAGATAGTAATGAACATAGCACAAATCAGTCATTTCAAGACGTTTCCTCGATTCATTCTTTATGGATGCAATGTAGCTTTCATTGTTCCCTGTCATCAAAATATCATCTACATATACCACAAGATATACAATTGTTTTGCTAACCTTCTTGACAAACAAAGTTACATCATCAAGATCATAATGTTTGAAATTGAGTTTCAAAAGATTCTCAGTTAGTTTTTCATACCAAGCTCGCGGTGCTTGATTAAGGCCATACAAGGATTTCACAAGTTTGCATACTTTATGTTCATGTCCATTCACAACAAATCCTTCAGGTTGGGACATAAAAACATTATCTTTTAGATCTCCATTCAAGAAAGCAATTTTTACATCCATTTGATGGACTTTCCAACCATTCTCAACTACTAGGGAAAAGAGTGTCTAGATGGTAGCCCATTTTGCTCTGAGGGAAAAAGTCTCCTCATAATCGACCCCTTCCTTTTGTGCAAAACCTTTTGCCACAAGCTTGGCTTTGTGCTTTTCAAGTGAGCCATCAGCTTTATACTTGTTCTTGTAGACCCACTTGCAACTAATTGGTTTGGTTCCCAATGGAGGATCAACCAGCTTCCAAGTGCCATTCTTTATCAGGGCATCATACTCCTTTTGCATCGCTTCTTTCCACTCATCATGAGAAGTAGCTTCTTTGAAGGAAGTTGGTTCAAAATATGTAGACAAATTCAATTCACAATCATAAGAAACATCCATATCAATAGGTGAATCAGAGTCATCTACATCACCTCCATTTTGCCGATTTGAATTTCTAGTTCTTGTCTTTCCAACCTCATCACACTGAACACTTTCAAGTGTCTTTATCAGCCACTTTGGGGGACCTTTCTCAAATGGTCCAGGCTACTCCAATTATTGAGTTGGGACTAAATCAAGATTGAGTCTCCCAATTCTGTCAATCACATCACTCAAATTATCATCTGTTATTGGAGTTTCATGTGGGGGAGCGAGTGCTTCAGAAGAAGATTTCAAAATTTGATCTAGTACAGGAATCCCCCTTCAAGATGTGGAATCTGATTATCAAATTCTTGAAATGATTTTTCATTTTCTAATCTATCCAAGCAATCAAGTTATCGCTCAACAACATTGTCAGTTTTAGATAATTCAAGAAAGATTACATATATAGATACAACACACTTTTTATTGACTTCATCATAGAGATGGTATGCTTTGGAGGTGTTTGAATACCCTAGGAAGATACACTTACGACTTCTTGCACCAAGTTTGTTTCTATGTACCTCTGGTATCAAGGCATAACATGTGGAACTAAAGATCCTGAGATGCTTTATTGAAGGAATGTTCCCATACCACATTTCATAAGTAGTCTTGTATCTAATAACATTTGATGGACATCTATTCTTTACATATACAACACAGAGAACTACATTAGCCCAAAACATCAACTTTACATTTTTGAAAAACATTATGGAGTGTACCATATTTAAGATTATCCTATTCATTCTTTCAGCTACTCTGTTCTGTTGGGGATTATAAGACACAATTGTTTGATGTTTGATCCCATGTTGGCGAAGATAGTTTTCAAATTCATTTGAAGTGTATTCTTTTCCATTATCAGTGCGAATAGAGCCAATATGAGGTTGTGCATCATTTTCAATCCATTTATGAAATTTCTTGAATGTTTGAAAAGCATCAGATTTGTTCTTCAATAAATAAACCCAACACGTTTTGGTGTAGTAATCAATAAATACCATCATATATTTATTTCCATTTGCAGAAGGAACAGGCATTGGACCACATAAATCTGAATGAATGAGTTAAAGTTTTTTATGTGCTCTTAAATGTGAATCATGAAAATATCGTTTGCTATGATTTCCTAGAATGCAAGCATCACATTACTTAAGTTTCCTAGGAATTGTAGGCAAACTAGTATCACCATTTTTCTTCAACAAGCGGGTGCTGTCATAGTTCAAGTGTCCAAATATAGCATGCCATAATAAAATTGATGGAAATGTGCCTTCTATATAACGAGAATTGTATGAGAAATTTTGTGCATGAGCAGAGGTACCCTGCAGCTTGAGAAGCCTTTCTTCTTCTATACCCGTCATGACAAGTGAGTGGTCTGATGCTTTTATCACCTCAAGCTTGCCATCAAACATATGAATGGAGTGTCCTTGTTGGTGGATGTGGACCAAGGACAACAAGTTTCTCCTCAGATGTGGAAGATATAGAACATGATGCAAAAGAAATTCTGGAAGACCAGGGAATTTGAGCCTGATTGTGCCAAGCCCTGATGGCTTGAGTTTTGATTTGTCTACAAAGTATACTACTCCATCAACATTGTCAATAAAGTCTTCAAAAAAATATCTTCTAAAAGTCATGTGGCAAATTTCTCCTGAATCAAGCAACCAATCATTTTTCCAAGAAGCAAGTGAAGTATTAAATAAGCCTTCATTTACTCCAATATTACAGTGTGCTACAACATAGTGATCGGATTCAGGTGCTTTACCTTTGTCTTTGTCATTATTTTTACCTTTGGGTTGATTTCTTTCCTGCTCAATTCTGTCCCAAGGTAACTTGCATGTGGATGCATCATGTGATCCATCTTTTTTTCAGTGTATGCAGTGCAAATCTGACTTTTCTCCTTGAGAGTGTCTACCCCTCCAACCTCTAAAATTTCTTCCTCTTCCTCTTCGACCACCTCTTCCTCTATAAGAATCTTGAGCAAGATTCTTCTCTATGAGAAAGGCACACAACCTTTTCAGAAGACTCAGGAGCTATCTTCTTCCCAAAATCTTTCTCTCTTTCAGCAAATTTTTTCACAAGGGAATCAAAGGTAATATCTTTGAGGTTTCCATTTTCTTGTAATGACTCAAGATAATTTGAGTAAGTGGGATAAAGTGCCTTGAAAAAAGATATCAGAGGAATATCCAGGTCAACATTAGTGACTTTGATATCATGTATTATAGATTTTACTTCTGATGCAAGAGCAAGAGGATCATTACATTGTAATTCAAGGGTGAAGAGTTTAATCATGAGTTAAACAACTTCAAGTGCAGAGTGTGAGTCATAGAGTTCCTTCAGTTTTTGTAAGGCTTAAAAAGCATTTGAAAATGGAAAAATATGGCAACTCACCTCTTCATTTACTAATGCGCAGTCAATGCATAGGCCTTGCTGTTCTTATTTTCCCAAATGGCGAACTCCTTGTCTGAGGTAGGTTGTTCTGGCTCTTCGTCTCCGTCTCCAAAACACACTCCCTTCCACAAATCATTGAAAATGAAGGTTTGTTTTATCTTCCGGGACCACTCAGGATAGTTCTCCTTGCCAGTGAGAACTACTCCCACAATATATATGATTGAATGCATTGTAAAATATGTGTACTATGGAAAAATAAAAACTTCTTCTGCAAAAAAAATCTAATTTTGATAGAGGTATTATGTGGGTAAGGTGTTATATCATGTTATACAACATTATTATGATGGAAACGCAATTGAAATAATACCAAAAGAGAAGCACAGTTGAAATAATACAATGTATATGGACATCGTTATACTATCTCTACAAACTGTGTTATACCAACAGTGTTCAACTTATCAACAATGTATATATTGGAGTGGATTCAACAACCTTCAACTTATCAACACCAAGAAGATTCAACAGCCTTCAACTTATCAACACCAAGCGAATTCAACAACCTTCAACTTATCAACAGTGTTCAACTTATGGACAATGTTCAACTTAGAGGTATTATTGTTGGGGCGGCTAGTTTAGCAGCCTTGGCTGGCTTGGAGCCTTCGCAGACTTGATGGACGGAGCAACGTGATACCAACAACGTATCGGCCAACAGCTTAGGAGCGGCATTCAATGGATACCAACAGTGTATCAACCATGCCAAGGGTCGAGCTATGGAGGAGGGTCATGGAAGTATGGGAGCAATATTTAAAATAGAGTTGTATCAGCCCTAAGCTTTGCCCACTCAGAATCACAAGAAGATGAAGGCGAAGTATTTACAAGTCGCAATTTTCTTTATAGATGGTTCCTAAATGACATGATTACATAAGAAAAAAGCTAATGCCGTGAATGTGTATGGGAGTAGAGCAATATACCACAACGATACCACGTATGGAAGCAGCGATACCACGAATGGAAGCAACATACCACAGAGCCTATGAAACACCATCAGACTACATCTCCATGTATATTATATGAAAATATGGCTCTCAAAAGAACATATAGGCCAAGAACGCAACAACGGAGGCCATGAGATTTCGAAATAGAATGCCAAACAATGTTATATGAAAACAAACATTATATATAATACTGCCACAATATCACAACGCAAGAAGCATTATACCACGACTGTGTATTCTCGGATGGGAGGTATTGTTCTGTTGATGAAACTGTCAGACCAGTGGAAACATCAGAGCTACCAAGCTAGCCAGAATCAACAGAATAATAGTGAGAGAGATGTCAGTTTGCATAGGATTCAGAACATAGGATAATAGGCAAAATAGGAGTTACAAATTAAAGAGGGAAGCCAAAAAATGGTGCTGGCTCTGATACCATGTCAAGCCAGGAGGTAACTCCTCAAATCAAAATCATATTATTCATTCAGGTTGTTCTTATTATATACAAGAGGGAGTGACTGTTTAGTTCATATCCTGGTGACTCTCCATCTTTTCTATTATTGTTTACATTATTTACAGTTGTTCACCCAATCCATATGATTAGGTGTCAACAGATCTGATCAAAATTTTGTGATAAAGTTGAGAATTATTTCTAAGGATTATATACCTAACACTAAAAAATTTCTATTGAACAAAAGGCAGAAAGATGGATTCATTTTTCGCTAGGTTTTCGAACTATTGCAAGTAAGGAGGCAATGCCATGGATTCCTGTGGTGGCTTATGGCTTGATGGAAGCCTTCTCTCCTCAATTTTGGATGGACTTGGTGTGCACGGGATTGATCTTCTCCCCCACGACAGCTTGGAAAATCTGGAGAGACCAGGACAGGGGGGGCTATATATGGGTATGGATCTATACCCTGCTCAGGACATCGATGGTTTGGTTGCTTTTTTGGACAGTCTGTTGAACCTTAACGACAATAGGAAACCCCTGTAGAGTAATAAGACTTTGCATGTCAAAGATTTTCATGCTCACTTTAGTACAAAGGAGCCCCCAGTTTTTGTGTTCAATTCTAATTTTTTTTTTGAAAGGTATGATCGTGTGGCCAAGAAATCACAGTTTCTACATGCCTTAGATGCCTCACTCTGGACAGTGGCTATGTTATTTTTTTCTATTTTTTATCAATGGCTTTTGTCAGGGGATAATGGTCTTTATCATGATAATGGTCTTTATCATACCCCCAACAAAGGATTGCCTATTTCACCAGTTTTGGGCACATATCGAAGGAAAGAACAATGGATGAGAAGAGTTATGATTTATGCAGCGTAAGTTCATGGCATCATCCATCAAGCGAGGAACGCAGAGGTTGACCGCAGATATAGAGTACTTATATTAGGTCTTCATCAAAACTATATCTGGGAAATCGTTAACGATATGAGTATGAGGAATAAATCTAGTGATCGATCTGAAAATATATATATATATATATTATATATATAATATATATATATATATATATATAGTATATATATATATATATATATATATATATATATATATATATATATATATATATGAGGTATTTCTATTTTATCACAAAGTTTGTTTTTCCTGGGAAAGTGCTGCAAGAAGAGATCCAGCTGAAATATTATGGGATCAAACATGATTGCACCATTATCCTACATCTAAGATAACAAGGCGGGGCCCCAGGAACAAGCACATCAGCAAGATCAAATCTGACAGACAAGGGTCAGACTTCTTTCAAAGATGCATTAAGAGGGAAACCTGCAACACAGAGCAAACAAGCCCAAAATCTAACAATATCAAGTCCATAAATTGTAGAAAAGATGGAAAAGGCTCCAGATCTCTCCAACAAATTACTAGAAGTATGTGAGTTCATTCAAAAGCCATTATTTGTCGCTTTAATGGGTTCTGGCCAAAATATGAAGAGATTAATGAATGGATCTATCTCAACTAGACTAGATAATGTGATATTTACCTATGTGCAAAAGCTTTTTTTGTGGTTCAATTCGAAACCCAAAATGATTATAATTATGTCATAAACGATAGGCCATGGTTTTGGGTAAGGGCGGGCCTCTTTGTAACCCCATGGTTTCCTAGGTTTGATGTAAACTCAATGGTGGTTACTAAAATGCTAGTATGGTAAGGCTACATAACCTTCTTCTTCGTTTTTGGCACCATCAGGTTTTTGAAGGCATAGGGAACTCTCTCGGAAGGTACTTGAAGACAGATCAAAAAAGAATGGAAAAGGGGGTCACCCCTTTGCATGTATTTGTGTGGAGATGGACTTAAGTAAAGGTCTCCCTGATTGTATTAATCTGACACACAAATATTTTGAGTTGATATAATGGTTAGATTTTGAAAGCACTTCCCTTAGATGCAACATCTTCCATCAAACAAGGCATTTGAAAAATCCATGCAAACAAGAAAAGAAAAGAACAAAGAAGAGAACGCAAAATAAAAAAAGGATGGAAATTCCAAGAATCCCCTTTATCAGATGATGAGGAAGAAGAAATGGTTGATACCAACAACAACAGGAGACAAAAAATAACAAATATCACAAGATATGGGAGACCAAAAGGAGGAATAATAGAAGAGACAACCAGAGAATCCAAATAACTCATTAGTTAATCCAATTCTTGAAATCCAAGTAGAGGAAAATAACAACAATCAAGCCACTGGTGGAACCAACCGATCACATGTTTCTGAAAGCTTTGATTCAGACAAAGATATCCCAAACCTTACAAGCAATAATGAGTTGGCTATTGTCACTTCTTCTCCACATCTCTGGGGGCTTGGCCAAAAGTTCAAAAGAAAAAGGAAAAAAATACAAGTCTAATGTTGCTAGCAAAATGTAAATTTAATTTATTTTTTATTTTAATTTTTTTAATTTTATTTCTATATTTTTTAGTAGCTTTGCTACTATGTGTGTGTCATGCACTTGGGTCCTGTGGGACAACCTCTTGAATGCTTCAATGCATATACTAAATGTAACTTTTCATTTTTATTAATAGAAAGTTACTGATATTTCCCTTGGAAAAAAAACACTAAAAACTTCTTAACATGACACAAAAATAACTACATGTGAGGTTCAAAAACAAGCACAAGGAGATTAATTTTTACCAAAAATATCTTAAGAAATGTAAAACTTGGTTTGTTATCATATGCACAAATTATAACATGTTTTTGTGCTTATATCATAGAATTTGGTTATTATATGACATATACACATCATTCATGTTTTTCATATTATCCATGTGCTTTAATGCTTGACCATATTATAAACAATTTCATCAGGAGGATTTCTTCATAACATTAGCATGTGTTCAAATTCCTAATAACCAAATATGTTATGTGAATTTTGTTTATATGGGACATGCCCCATGTCTAATGGAGTAGCATTATTCAACAAGTGCATTCACAAAAGTCGGGTGCATGAGTTTAGGAGGATTGAGGTTGACATGTAGAGCCTCAATTGTTGAGCCTTGAAATTTGAGACAACATTATGAACTCCAATGTTATTGGAAATTAGGGTCAATTTTTTAAAAATCAAGAGAGACGTTTGATGCCAATAACTATAAGCACTTATACGGTTGAAATTCATGGCAATAGTAAGAACTCTAATGTTATAGGGAAGAAGAGGTAATATTTTGATGTGAATAACTAGAGGCAATAATATGTTTGAAATTCATCATAATAGTATGGAATCTTGTGCTTTGTGAAAGAGGGATATAAATTTTAAAATTAAGATGTAAATATGGCGTGAATAACCTAAGGCAATAATATAGTTAAAACATCAAAATCCAGTCCAAATCAGGTACAATAGTCTACTACCATTGACAATAATAACTTGAAAACTCATATAGGTATATCTCAACCTAGAAATGAGAACTCAAGAGCCATAAATTTTATGTGACAAATAAATGTAATGGTTAGCTTACCTATCCATCATATTAGTGATAACATTTATGTGTTTGCTAGAGAAAAGGCCTCAACTTTTTAATGTTACCTTCCATGATTCCAATTGAATATATTTATGTAACATTGGGAACATAATTAAAGGTATTTTATAGGGCATCAAGGAAGAGATTTGTTAGGATTGTTTACTTATTCCTTGAAAGTAAATTTATCAAGAATTAAATGACAAAAGAAGAACACATTTCTCTAAATGAGCATAAAGAAAATAATGGTGTTATCTTTCTAAAATATGATAAAGATGGGGTATTAACAAAATTGATTACATTAAAAAATGATGGACTACCTGGATTTATAATAATCATGATATGAACTCCCTTAATAATATTTCCAAACAGGTATCCAACACTATTAAAATAAAAATGGAGGGTGAAAATCAGAAATTAATAATTATTTTTCCTTCCACCGCAAGGATCTATTTCCTCCCAAAAATTGATAAGTATCCCTTAGTTTCATAGCCCTCATGATAGAGTGACCAAATTGTTAGCTTGTGAAGTAGTTGGCTTGCAAACTCAAGACACTAGTATATAATACATGCTTCTTTATGTTTTTGTCAATATGTTCAACAATATTAAACCTGACATGAATGACATTATTACTAGTTTTTATGTGGTTTCTCTCTTTAAGAAAGTTATTATCAAAGGGAAATTAAAGTTATAAATAATATTATTGGCCATGGAACAACATAGTTAGTTGAGATATGTCTAAGAGCAACAAATTTTGGGAATTATATCAAAAAACATGTGGTGTGGCTATTGGATCCCCCTCTCCATTACTATCACTAATGTTTTCATGGAGTATTTTGAAATAAAATACCTTACATATTCCTTCATAAGACTAAATCTATAGACTAATTTAAATGATAATATCTTTGTCTTTTAGCCCCATGGTTGTGAGAAATGGGAAAAATATGTGGAAACATCATCAAAAAAATCCAAAATTTTAAATTAAGTGTAGAGATTGAAGTTGATGGTATCCTACCCTTTCTATGTGTTCAATTCATAAATAAGGTAGGTAGTATTAAAGTGCACTATGTTTAAATAAAAATACTAACACAAAACAATTTCTTCATGCAACATCCCACCACCATCTCACTCAAAAACTGATTTTTCATGATAATTTAACATCTAGATCCTTAATAATATCATATGAAGAACATTTGGAGAATGAAAAGTTCCATTTTCTAAAGATATTTAATGATAATAGCTATAAGGAATATTTGGGGGTTAATATATTTCAAAATTCTAGTAGAAGACCTAGGACCAAGGAACACATTGGGGATCTTCACAATCTTCTTACTCTATATATAAGGGATTATAGACAAAATTATATGGTTTTGAAGAAGAAAAACATGGTGACAACTTTGCAATTTCTAACCATAAATAGAAACTTCCTTAGGTAAGTTAAGGACCCTACTAATCGCATGAAACAAAAGGTTTCTACATGATTCTTCACAAATGTGGGAAAACTTATGTGTGTCAAGTTAGTAATTTCATTAATATTATAATCTAAGAACATACAAGGGGCTATTAAGCATATTTGTGTTTATCCATTTTCCTTAGTTGAATTCATAAGAAAAAGGAAGCATCATGTTTACATTAAGGAAATCAAAATATGGAGCAAGATTAAATCTCATGAGAAAAAACTCTCATGAGCTCAAGAGTGAAAAAAGGCACTGGAAAATTCCTAAAATGTAATAGGTTACAATAATTTTTCATCTTTGTGACACTAATATGGTTGAAGATGAAAATCACTTCGCCTTAGAATTTCTTGTGTGCCCCAAATTGAATCACGGTTTCAAAAATAATTATTAAAATATTGTCCTTCATAACCTTCTAACTCATCAAAATTATGGTGATTGAGAAACACTTCTCTTAAACAATATTTTAAATAAAACGAACTTATTTTCTTACCTTTTTATGTTGATAAACCCAATCTAATAATTTCTCACCTTTTTTTAAATTGATAAACCAAATTTGGTTTTATTAATCATCATCATATCCACCATCAACTTCTTCTTCATCATCACCATCATTTCCATTATTTTTAACTGTCATCATCATCTTCATATTAATTGTCATTGTCATCATCATTGTTGTCATCATCATTATCATTATCAATGTCATCACCATCACCATCATCCTCCTCCTCCTCTTCCCCATCATCATCATCATCACCCTCACCCTCATCATCATCATTATCATCTTCATTCTCTTCATCATCATCATCATCATCATCATCCTCATCCTCATCCTCATTATCATTTTCATCCTCATCCTTCTCTTAATAATTGTCATTGTTGTTGTGATCATCGTCATCACCATCATCATCATCATCACTACCGCCATCATTGTCATTGTCATTATTGTCATTGTTGTTGACATTATCATCATCCTCATCACCACCACCATAATTTTCATCATAATAATCATGATCACTATCATCATTTTTATCATCATTGTCATAATTGTCATTGAAGTTATCATTACCATCATTGTCATCAGTTTCTTGTCATCATCATTGTTGTTTTTGTTTTATCGTCATTTTCACCACTACCACCACCACCACCATCATTCTTATCCTCATTGTCATTTCCATTGTCATCATCATTATTTTCATCATTGTTTTCATCATCACTATCCTCGTTGTTGTCAAAATAATCATCATCGTCATTTCTATTTTCATTCTCATTGTCAACATCATCAACATTATCGTCATCAGTGCCACCATCATCATCATGATTGTTGGCATCACTATAATCATAATCACTATTGTCATCATTGTCCTTATAGTCATAATTGTCATCCTCATCATTGTCATTGTTTTCGTCGTCACCATCATTATCATCATCTTTTTCATTGTTGTCATTATTCTAATCATCATCGTCATCGTCCTCTCTTTTTTTTAAATGCCATCTTATTAAAAAAAACATTAAATGAACTATGAGAGAACCTAGTTAATAATTAAATTGAATTAATTTCAATTTTATTTAACTAACTATAATAATTATATTATAAATTAGTGTAATTTAATTAACTGAGTATACTTTAAAATAATAGTTAAAGATCAAATATGCCTATGGGGAGAACCTAATTAGAAATCATTGTGTTATGAAGTATTATGTAAACCATGAAATTGAAGGTTCAAATCCTTGTGGGTCATGTTATCATAAAAGAGAAAGAAAAATTAAAGCTCAAACAAATTTCAAATGAATGGTCTATAAATTATATCAATTAATAGAAACATAGATCCATCTTAACTTCAAATCTTCCAAGTGCAAAGATAAGTCAAATCTCTAGAGATGCAAGAATTCCCTTACGTTTTGCACTCAAAAAAGGATATGTGTCTTGAGAGATTTGATCTCTTTTGAGACTTTATAGATCCAGACTTAACATAGATTTATAGTGTTTCTTACAATATTATTTTTTATTATAAAAATTTACATCTCTATATATACAAAATTCTTATATTTAGTTTTATTAAAACCTTTATATATATATAAATAAATATATAATATATATATAATATATTATATATTTATTTATGTATTCTGGCATTTCTTTAACATGTTTAATTTTTTAATGTGATTAAACAAAATTGACTAATATTAGACAGATTCAAAATCAAATTTATTATTAGTATCAACTTTATATGTTTATTAATAAATATTAAGTTTTCATATTTTTTAATTATATTCTTTGAAATTACCATAGTATAATTTATGAATATTTTATTTAACTATATTAATGAGATATTATATTCATGAATTTTTTTATTTTAGATATAAAAATAAATTTACAATAGAATGAATTGAATTGAATCAAATTATTACTTTTATTATTTTTATTACCCTATAAATATATATACCACGATAGATCTATCTTAACTTTGGATATGCAAAGTGTTGAGAGAAATAAAATTTGAAAATAAATATTTTCATAATTGGAATCATGTTTTTAGTAGATGTTTTTTAGGGACAACTTTGTAGGTTGTAGGAAATGGCCAACTAGAACAAATGTACTATAAAAACTAATCAAATTCCTCAAGGTACAAACCTTTCTTAAGCTTTGTAGTAAACAAGAGGTTGTCATCTTCATAAATTTGATCCCTCTTGATGCTTGTTGGATTTGAAGTTTAGATATATGTATCCTAGTGTGGGTGTGTGTGTGTGGTGGGAGAGAGAGAGAGAGAGAGAGAGAGATACTTGATATTATCACTAAAAAAAAGTTACAGTAAAAAATTATCAGCTTCTAGTCTGCCCAAGGGGAAACTAAACCAGAGACTTAGCTTTAGAGTCTTGAGGTTACAAAGGCCTCTTCTAACTATAAAATATGATAAACCAAAAGATTTATACATAGAATAATATGGCTAGGTTCTAGCATGCCATGGCCTAACTAAATAAGAAATTTTATAAAAAGTTATAATAAAAATTAGAAATCCACAATGATTACTAAGTTGAGTTATCTAGTTTGGGAGTTTGTTGAGAACCATTCCCATGAAATGGGAGAGAAATTTAGGTGGATCCAATGATGAGAATATTAATCTTTTGATCGATTCCATTTAGTTTCTCCTCCAATTCTACTATTCTAACATTGTTTTCCAATTAGGAATTATTTATGTCAGTGAGAATGTGACCCATGAGAACTTTAGTGTGATCATAGATGTTGATAAATTGCATGTAACTTGATAAGCATGAGTGGGTGGAGACTCTTATGTTTGGAATCCAATCTCTGGTCTCAACATTGACATGATATTTTGGAGTGTAGCGCTTCTCACAACGAAATGTTGCTTTGATTCACTCAATTTCTTTGCAGACCAATTCAAGGACAAGGTCCTCATAGCAAGTCATGGATTCCCTACCTTGTGCTTAACCATGAAGATAAGTGGTGGTAGAAATATGACAAGTAGTTGGCACATAAGCGGAGGAATGACCCCTGCCTTATCCTGTTAGGAAGCAATATTCCTCCCTTGCGGTATGATTGTCTAAGGTAAAGCAGCGATAAGGAGGTGATAGAGAGGTGGTATGAATAAGGGGGATGGGAAAATGACCCTGAACATAAGTAGAGTAAGTGAGAGTAACCTAAAGGTGACATTGATAGTGATCTTGGAAGGAAGTGAGATAGAGCATGGACCAAAAAACATAGGCAATGTTGTAGCTCCTAGAGACATCCTCGGATTGCTTACAAGACCAGTGCCTGGGCACATCTAAATTTGGAGTGTCTCAAATGATCCTCAATAAAGGGAGACCTCACTTATATTCTATATGTATATACAATGGGTTGGTTCATTGACCTAAGGAGTATGACATGAATTTCTAGTACTTCTTTACATATACAAATCTCAGAAATATGCATAAAACAATGGAGATTGAGCATATCCTGATGATGGATCCCAGTTGGGATTTGAAACATTGGCATAAAAATGTTCATACTGTGGGTTCTCTGGTAACTGATTCAGGAGATTGAGCAATTCAAGGACTTACAGTTTAATAATCTTTTGTAGAGCAATGATAAAGGATAAGGAGAATGATCAACTCGTCATATGGAGCTTACTGCATCAAGAATTATATGTTTACACATAGAGCTTGCAGCTTTGAGAATTCCTAAAATTGTTTGAGTTACAGGTAGATATAATGGACATCAAAGAGATGGAGTGCTACTATTAAAGACATAATTTCAATGACCCATTAGGCACATTGTTATGAAACCAACTCACAAAAGATAGAAAAGATAGATCAACGCCTTAGAAATTAGCCTCTTTGAGGGGGAAACCTCCTTTACATTACACAAATGAACAATTCTTGAATGATACAAATGAAAAAACCTCCTTTCTATATATAGGAGTATAAGGGGTCACAATATAATTAAATCCGACATAACAATAATAATATAAGGGCACAACAATAACAATAGGGGGCTTATATGGGGCACAATGTGGACAATAGGGGCACAACAATAACAAAAAGGGCTATAATGACAATAGTAATGAAGGAATCACTAGTATTATAGGGACATAACATGCCCCTCTCCTTAAAAAAAGTGTTGTCCTCAACACTTGAGTAGTTCTAAATGCCTCTGTATAAAATTCTCACCCTCCCATGGGGAATTGTCACTGGGTAAGTTCTTCCACTTGACAAGATACTCCGAAATTGGTCGATTTCGTAGTTGTCGAGTTCTTGTTTTTGTGATTGCTTCAGGTTCTAATATGATTTTTCCTTCCTCATTAAGTTCTGGCAATATTGTTTGAACTGGGAGATTGTTACCAATGACCTTCTTTAAGCATGAAACATGGAAAAATGGGTGCACTCGAGAAGCTGCAAGAAGCTCCAATTTGTATGCCATAGTACCAATATTTTGCAACACCTCGTACGGACCATAATACTTTGGTGATAATTTATTATCCTTCTTGGCTTACTTGAGGGACATTTGTTTATATGGTTGTAGCCATAGAAATATCCAATCACCTACATCAAAACTTCTTTCGCTACAATGTTGACATGCCTGTTGTTTCATTCTATTTTGTGCCAAAGTTAGGTTATCCTTTAAGAGTTGGAGAACTTGTTGTTGATGCTTGATGTGATCTTCCACTGCCTGAACCTTAGAATTTTCTCTTAAATATGAGGTGATGGGTGGTGGGTGATATCCATAAAGCTCCATAAATTGGGTCATTTTTGTTGTAGTATGGAAGTGTTATAACACCATTCAGCCAGAGGCAACCATTTGACCCATTGTGTCTATTTATCAGATACAAAGATATCCTTACAAACATTTGTTTACTATCTCAATTTTTCCATCAGAGTGAGGATGACAAGATGAGATATGAGTTAACTGAGTACCAAGACAAGAAAATAATTCTGTCCAAAATTTCCAATGAAAATGGGATCTATGTCGCTTACAATAATCTTTGGGGTTCCATGTAGCTTTTGAATTGTTTCCATAAATGAAGTAGAAACTGTATAGGCTTTAAATGGATGAGATAATGAACAAAAGTGTGCATACTTGGTCAGTTTGTCAACTACCACCATGATGACACTCTTTCCTTCAGACTTGGGTAAACCTGTAATAAAATCCATTGAAACCTCCTCCCAATGTGGACTTGGAATGGATAAAGGTTGTAATAGACCCAGGGTCTTAATTGTTTCAACTTTATTTTGTTGGCAAACCAAACATTCCACCACAAACTTTTGAATATCATATTTAAGGCCATCCCAAAACAATTCCTTCTTAACCCTGTGGTAAGTCTCTAAAAATCCCGAGTGTCCTCCTAAGGGAGAGGTGTGCAATTCCATAAGAATCTTTTGTTTGAGTTGAGAATTCTGACATAGGTATAAGCGATATTTGTACAGTAATGAATCATTTTTCCAGCTAAATGTATCAGATGTACTAGGATCTTGTTGTAAATTTTGAATGAGTGCCCACACTTCTTCGTCATTCTTCCATTCATCCCTTGCTTCGTTTATCCAGTCTGGTTGCATAATAGAAATGGCACAAAGAAATGCTTCCACATCCTCATCCTTTCTTGAGAGTGCATCTGCCACAATATTTTGCTTCCCTTTTTTGTATATGATTTCAAAGTAATAACCCAACATCTTTGTGACCCATTTTTGCTTCTCTTCTGAAGATAATCTTTGTTCTAAAAATTATTTAAGACTATCATGATATTTTTTTACCTTGAAGTGTCTTCCCATTAGGTAGGGTCGCTATTTCTTAAGTGCATGTAGTTTTTCCAACATTTACTTCTCATAAATAGCTTTGTGTAAATGCTTTCCTTGGATTCGATGAATTTCGAAAGCAATGGGTCTTTCTTCTTGCATTAAAACAAACACCAATTCCATTTCCGGAGGCATCACATTCAACAATTGTTGGGTCCCTATAATACTAGTGATTACCCCATTACTATTGTAGTTATACCCCTTATTAATATTGTTGTGCCCCTATTATCCCCATATTGTTATTATTGTGCCCCATAGAATTCCTCTATTGTTATTTTTTGTGGCTTTATATTTTATTTTTAGGTCGCTGGGTTTATTTGTGACTCCTTAGACTCCTATATATGAAAGGAGGTTTGTCATTTGTATTCCCAGATTGTTCATTTATGTAATGCAAAGGAGGTTGCCCCCTCGAAGAGGCTGAATTCTAAGGCGTTGATCTATCTTTTCTATCTTTTTTTGAGCTGGTTTCATAACATTTGGTATCAGAGCTTTGGATTCTAGGGTTTCAATGCTCCAAACAGGTCATCGTGGCATTATCGCTATAACTTTTTTTCTGCAACGTGTCAGAAGTCGAAAAACAAACCCATTTGAGAAGACATCACGCTAAAGCTCGGATCCGAATTTTAGAGCTTTTTGTGCTATATTTGTAGAAATATGATTTGAGGATATTGGTCCTTTTGCAGACTCCTGAATTACATTCCAAACAGGTGACCTGGGGAAAATTTTCATAACTTTTTCTTTGAGAATTGAATTGAAATTTCATAAGAAGGAACAAAAGAGGATGGATTGTAGTTTCTTCTGTATATTTTTCAGAGCTAAAGGTCAAAACAATGACTCGTGGCACGTCGTACAAGTTCACTCTACGGAACTAGTCTATAATCAGGTCACTGTGGGAGATTTCACATAACTCTTCCTTCGAGAATCCAATTTGTATCAAATTGGTGGCACTAGAAAGAGGACACAGAGGGCTACCACAGGTCGCAATTTCAGAATTGGATGTTCTGAAAGTACAGAGATACATCAGAGGCAATATCGAGCTCCTACAAAGTGAAAAAAAGGTGTGTAGATTCTTTTAAATTTGTTTGCTTTAAGATTGGTTTGAAAATTTATTTTGAAGGAATTCAAAGGGCTAGTAGAGCATTATTATTGGTAACTGATGCCCCAAGGAAAGAAAATTCAAACACCTAGTAAGGAACCTGAAATCTCTAGCATGACTCATGAAGAATAGGAAGAAATGTTACATGATATATTAAAATTACAAGAACAAGTGCAACAAATTTCACGCTCACAAAAGTTAACAGAAGCTAAGATAAATGGCGTGGAATCTAAGATGAATGGCGTGGAAGCTAAGATGAATGGCATGGAAGCTAAGATGGACAATTTGAAGATAGATTTGAACACAAATTTGAAGACAAGCATGGCAGATTTGAAGACAGATTTGACAAATTTTCTACAAGAAATACTTACTAATGGTGAAAAGGTAGTAAAGGAAACTCATGATGTGAACAAAGGAAATGTTAATCATGATATCATAGACTCTAATGTGGGATCGAAGACCCACCATATTCCAAAAATCGATATGAGGAAGTTTGATGGCAAGGATCCCGCAACATGGATATTACAGATGGAAGAATTTTTCGATCTCAATAATGTGCAAAACACACAAAAGGTACGTATGGCAACTTTATATTTGGAACCAAATCAGTTTGTATGGTATCAATGGCTTTGCTCTCATAAAAAATATCACTTGGGCAATTTTTACGGAAGAATTGACAACACATTATGAGGATACAAAAAGCAACACTTTTTTTAGCCAATTGATAAGTCTCAAACAAAAGGGTTCAATAATGGAGCACATTGAGGAGTTCCAAAAATTGAACATAAGGATAAAAGATATTCCAGAGAAGCATAGGATTGATGTGTTCATAGGGTCTTTAAAGGATAATATCCAACATGATGTTCACCTTTGGGAACCTGATTCATTAGAGAAGGCATTCAGGTTAGCAAGAAAAATGGAAAGCAAAATTATGGCAACCAGGAAGCACACCACTCACAACTTAAAGATGGAAGTGTTGTTGCCCCTAGTCTTCCACAACCTATAAGGTTCACACCACAACAATTGGAAGAAAAAAGAGCAAAAGGGCTTTGTTACAGTGTGATAGAAAATACACTAAAGGTCATAAGTGTGTTGAGAAGAAATTATTCTACATAGATTGTGAAGAGGAAGAAGAAAAGGAGCAAGAAAGGTCAAAAGAAGAGGATATACTCCAAGAACAAAGCCTAGATAAAGAAGAAATGATCCGACCATATCTTGTAATGCATTGGCTGGAATTACCACTCCTCAAACCATCAAGATAGAAGGACATATCAAGAAGAAAAAGGTAATAGTGTTGATTGATTCAGGAAGCACCCATAATTTTATTAATTGTAAGGTAGCAAAAAAAATGAATTGCTTCCTATATCCAGCACCAGAGTGTCAAGTGATGATTGCAAATGGAGGAACAATAAATTGCTCTGGAAAGTGCCATAATTTCAAGCTATCCATGGGAGAATATGTTTTGACTAGCCCAATGCTTTCCATTCCAATGGGAGGTACTGATGTTGTACTGGGAGTCCAATGGCTACAATCCCTAGGTACAATAGCTTTTAATTTTCAAAAACTTTTCATCAAATTTTCTGTGGAAGGAAAGGAAGTAGAATTAAGAGGTATTGCAGGGAAACCAAGAAAGATAATTAGCTCTAATGGTATGACAAAGCTTCTAAAAAAGGAACAAGGAGGTGTAATTTCACAATTATGTTCGCTAGATGTTTACACATAGAAAGCATCTATTTCTCTAGATCTCCAAAAAGTCTTGGACAATCATTCCAAGGTATTTGAGACTCCCCAAGGTCTCCCTCCTATTCATGATCATGATCATGCTATTCATATGATTCTAGGAAGTGTTCCTCCAAACATCAAGCTGTATAGATATCCCTATTCCCAAAAGAGTGAAGTTGAACATATGGTTGTAGAAATGCTAGAGGCTGGTATAATTCAACCTAGCCAAAGTTCTTTCTCTACTCCAGTAGTATTGGTGCACAAGAAGGATGGATCATGACACATGTATCCAGATTATAGGGAGCTCAACAAGCTCAAAATTAAAGATAAGTTTCCCATTCCTATCATTAACAAATTATTGGATGAATTGCATGAATCAATTTACTTCGCCAAGTTGGATCTTCGTTTAGGATATCATCAAATCAGAATGAATACTGAAGACATTCCGAAAATAGTATTTAGAACTCATGAGGGTCACTGTGAATTTTTGGTCATGCCTTTTGGCCTTACCCATTCACCTTCTACATTTCAAGGTTTGATGAATTCCATTTTCAAATCCTTCCTTAGAAAATTTGTGTTAGTATTTGTTGATGATATACTAATCTACAGCAAGTTCTAGAAGGATCATGTTGAACATGTTGACAGGGTACTACAACTATTGGAGGAGAAACAATTATATGCAAAAAGATCCAAATGTTTCTTTGGAGTCCAGGAGGTGGAATATTTGGGTCATCTTGTATCTCATGAAGGAGTTAAGGTAGACCCTAGCAAAATTAAATCCATTAAGGAATGGAAAATTCCCACATCCTAAAGCATCTGCGAGGATTTCTTGGGTTGACAGGGTATTATCGCAAGTTTGTTAAGGATTATGGAAGAATAGCAGCACCTCTAACACCATTATTGAAGAAAGATGCATTTTCATGGACTCCGGAAGCAACAAAGGCCTTTGAACATCTTAAAGAGGCAATGTGCCAAGCACCGGTCTTAGCTAAACCGGACTTCACAAAAACCTTTATTGTGGAATGTGATGCTTCAGGAAATGGAATTGGTGTTGTTCTAATGCAAGATGAAAGACCCATTGCTTTTGAAAGTCGTCCAATCAAGGGAAAGTTTTTAACAAAGCTATTTATGAGAAGGAAATGTTGGCAATACTCCATGCACTTAAGAAATGGCGACCTTACCTAATGGGAAGACACTTCAAGGTAAAAATGGATCATGATAGCCTTAAATACTTTTTAGAACAAAGATTATTCTCTGAAGAACAAAAGTGGGTCACAAAGATGTTGGTTATGACTTTGAAATCATCTACAAAAAAGGGAAGCAAAATGTGGTGGCAGATGCACTCTCAAGAAAGGATGAGGATGTGGAAGCATTGTTGTGTGCCATTTCTATTATCCAACCAGATTGGATAAATGAAGCAAGGGAGGAATGGAAGAATGCCGAAGAAGTGTGGGCACTTATTCGAAAGTTACAACAAGATTCTAGTATGTCGGATACATTTAGTTGGCAAAATGATTCGTTATGGTACAAAGATTGCTTATGCCTCTGTAATAATTCCCAGCTAAAACAAAAGATTCTTATGGAATGGCACACTTCTCCCTTAGGAGGGCACTCGGGATTTTTAAAAACATACCACAGGGTTAAGAAGGAATTTTTTTTGGAGGGCCTTAAATCAGATATTCAAAATTTGTGGCAGAATGTTTGGTTTTCCAGCAAAATAAAGTTGAAACAATTAAGACACCGGGTCTATTACAACCTTTATCCGTTCCAAGCCAACGTTGGGAGGAGGTTTCAATGGCTTTTATCACAGGTTTACCCAAGTCTGAGGGAAAGAGTGTCATCATGGTGGTAGTTGACAGACTTACCAAGTATGCACACTTTTGTGCATTATCACATCCATTTAAAGCCACTACAGTTTCTACTGCATTTATGGAAACAATTCAAAAGCTACATGGAAACCCAAAGATTATTGTAAGTGACAAAGATCCCATTTTCGCTGGAAAATTTTTGGACAGAATTATTTTCTTGTCTTGGTACTCAGTTAGCTCATAGCTCATCTTATCATCCTCAATCTGATGGGAAAATTGAGATAGTAAACAAATGTATGGAAGGATATCTTCATTCCTTTGTATCTGATAAACAAACATAATGGGTCAAATGGTTGCCTCTAGCTAAATGTACCCTATAATACTTCCTAACATACAACAACAAAAATGACCCGATTTATGGCACTTTATGGGTATCAGCCACCATCCATCACATCATATTTAAGAGAAAATTCTAAGGTTCAAGCAGTGGAACATCACATCGAAAATCAACAAAAATTCCTCCAACTCTTAAAGGATAACCTCATGTTGGCACAAAATAGAATGAAACAACAGGCAGATCAACATCGCAACGAAAGAAGTTTTGATGTAGGTGATTGGGTATTCCTACGGCTACAACCATATAAACAAATATCCCTCGAGAAAGCTAAGAAGGATAATAAATTATCACCAAAGTATTATGGTCTGTACAAGGTGTTGCAAAAGACTGGTACTATGGTATACAAATTAGAGCTTCTTGCAGCTTCTCAATTGCACCTAGTTTTCCATGTTTCTTGTTTAAAGAAGGTTATAGGCGATAAGTTCCCAGTTTAAACAATATTGCCAGAACTTGATGAGGAATGAAAAATTATATTGGAACCAGAAGCAGTCAGAGAGACAAGAACTCGACAGCTATGAAATCGATCAATTTTAGAGTATCTTATCAAGTGGAAGAACTTATCTGCTGGAGATTCCACATGGGAGGATGAAAATTTTATACAGAAGCATCCAGAACTACTCAAGCGTTGAGGACAACACTTTTTTGAAGGAGAGGGGCATGTTGGGTCCCTATAATACTAGTGATTACTCGATTACTATTGTAGCTGTACCCCTTATTAATATTGTTGTGCCCCTATTGTCCCCATATTGTTATTACTGTGCCCCATAGAATCCCTCTATTGTTATTTTTGTGGCTTTATATTATTATTGTTAGGTCAGCTGGGTTATATTGTGACTCCTTAGACTCCTATATATAGAAAGGATGTTTTTTCATTTGAATCATCCGAGAATTGTTCATTTATGTAATGTAAAGGAGGTTGCCGCCTCGAAGAGGCTGAATTCTAAGGCGTTGATATATCTTTTCTATCTTTTCTTGAGCTGGTTTCATAACATAGGTACATCGAGGTAATTTAATGTACCACTTGGCTACGACACCTATTAGAGTTCGTTGAAAATGTCGAAGACGAATAAAATCATCAACATATGAATTAGAGGAGTACCAGTGGTGGTATGTCATCATGTGGGCTTGTGGATCCTCCTTTGCTTTTCCATCAAACTTCAAACAATCTCTCGAAATCTTGGATGGAACTGGAGGCAAGTATGGAGAATGAAGAATGGGATCATTCATGAGTTTAGAGACATCTGGTAGCTCTAATGGGCCCAGACTACAAAACCCATCTTTGTTGCTACGGATTTTGTTCCCATAGTGGAGGATTTTGTCCATATGGAATTTGATTTTCCCCCAGTGTAGGTTACCTTGCCCGTAGGGAGGAATATTACCTCGATAGCCTTGATACTATCTGGCCATAGGCTTCTGATAAGAAACATATAGGTTAAAAGGTTTTTGAACCTGTTGGCCTTGGACATATGGATTTTGCACCTCCTTCCCCTGGACATAAGGGTTTTGAACCTACTTCCCTTGGACATAATTATTTTGCACCTATTTCCCTTGGACATAAGGATTCTGAACCTATTTCCCTTAGACATAGGGATTTTGAGCCTGTTGTTGCAGGAGTTGACCTTAGCCTTGTAGAGGGTGACCCTGTTGATATGAATACAAGGGTTGTTTAAGCCCGGGTTGACCTTGTTGCTACAAGGGTTGACCTGGTTGCTGCAAGGGTTAGCCTTTCTGTTGTAAAGGTTTTCCCTGTGGTTGCATAGGTTGACCTTACGAAGGCATAGGTTGGGAAGATTGGTGAACAAACTACATCTATAACTGCAAATTTTGTTGCGACTGTTGCAAGGATTGCCCCTACAGTTGTTGTAGTTGTCTTTGCTATTGTATTTTCTAACCTTGCTGCTACAAAGATGGCCCTTGTAGCTATGAAGGTTGCCCTTGCTTTTGTAAGGGTTGCTCTTGCTATGGCGAGGGTACTTGGACATTTCCTGGAGCAATACCTTGAAATTTCCCGAATTGGATCTAGCCATATCCAACAGGCAAGATAGATGGACTAGGTTGAACATAGGGTCTAGCTTGATGGACGTAAGAAGGAGTTACCATCACTTGTGAACCATATGGAACATGAGGAGGTTGGAATGGACCTTGACCCACATACAGCTGCTAGTACTGGACGTTACTTAACCCAGACGGACCAACAGGGCTCAGATGTTAGTATTGGACATTACTCGATCCAGAAGGACTAGCAGAGTTCTTATTAGCACCATAAGAGGGCTAGTTCCTTCCAACCACCTGAGATTGTGAGCCACCCACATTGGCTGTGCCAGAAATCATGGAGATATTTGGATCTTTCCTCCTAGGCATTGGTACAACATGTCCACTTACTGGAGGATTTGAAAAACTTACACAAACTTGACTCGAGACCCTCATTTGAATTGGAAGAGTCAGTTGAAATGATGAAACGAGTGGATTTAGAATGGTGGTTTGCACCGAAACTGAAGTGACTACAATATGCACATTCAGTTGAGAGGTCGAATTCTGAATGAATGGATGCGAGGTAGGGATAGTGCGAGACGAACATATAGGGTTATTATACAATGAAGAAGCACTAGGAGTGCCCAACACTAGCTAATATAGAGAGGTATAACCATGCAGTAATGAATGCCCACTATACCAAGGGTAAATGCTCATTAGAAAGCTTCCCGTGTAATGAAAACCTTCAGGAGGAAATTGATATCCCTGTTCATCAACAACGTGAGGAGTGTGTGTAGCAGAAACCTTTGAGTGACTCCATGAGGAAACTAGAATATTCCCTTATGATTCCATGGGTGGAAATAAACGACGATGGACAACCAAAGATGTTTGACGGCATAATTATAAATGAATAACCAATTGATCATACGAATTGCAGATTTGTTGTAGTGATATCACAACAGGATCGAGCAAATGATTTGGAGGGAAAACAACGAGTCCTTGCTGACCTTCAGGGGTTGGCAAACTCTCAGGAGTATGGATAAGATTATCTCAAGATTCCAGGCTAGATTGGTAAGGTGACCCAATATTGGAGGAGGACAAGATGACAAAGTTTGAGTACTCAGAACAATTCCAAGTTCAACACCTTGGTCCTCGAGTGACTGCGGGAGTTCGGGAAGAGGCTTTTGAGATGATCTTTCAGATGGAGGAGTGGAAAAGGAACTAGGCAAACCTCATGGTTCTGCCACAATGACTTTGTCTCAAATAACAAGAGAAAAGAGGTTAATTTCAGGGCTTCTTCAAAATGTATTAAATGTATACTCATGATGTGGTCTAGAAAAAGAGTATCAAGAATATGATGTGATCATTGGAAAAAAAAAATTAATACACTCAAACAGATTGGTGCCTTTTCATGTCTTAAGAGTCGAGAAAAATGCAAAGATGACTCTATTTCTTTTTGTTTGAATGATTTTGAAAGGACAAGTGCTCGATGATATTTTAAATTAGAAAGTTAAAAATACCAAAATGACTGCTCAGGATAATCTAGGCAAAGGATTACCAGGTAACTGTGAACTGTAGAGTACCTCGTGACAAACTGCGAATTACGGGTAGGAAATCTCCTCTAATGTTGTGTTCAGTGTATCTGTTGGAAATAATACTCAGAGGGGGGGTGAATCAATATTATCAAGTCAAATATTCCTTTTCAAAACAAATGATATGCGCTACTTCAGTTAGTTCAACCCACGTATATACGCAACTATGCAGAAGGAAAACCGCGTATGCAAAGAAAGCTTTTAATTTACTTTATCTTTCTGATGATGATTGTTAATCTGCATTGCATAAACAAATAACCAGTAACCAGAGACAGTAAAACAGAACAAAAGGACAATCATGCACAAGAACACAAGATATAAGGTGGAAACGCAATGTGGGTGAAAACCACCTACTGCAATTCGTCTCTATCTTCTTTTAAATTAGAAACTTCTTTTACAATGTACTGGTGCAGTCCTTTACCAGTACGCAGGCTGCAACCTGCAGAGAGCTACAACCCTCTCTCTTTCTCCAGCTTCACCTGGAAGTGAGCTACAACCCCCTTTAGCGCTTGCACTAGCCAAGATACTAGTACGTAGGTGCTGGCCTACAGAAGGCTACAACCTTCTCTTTCTTCTAGGGACCACGTTTCATAAATTTTCAGACTGAATCCATAAAAATCAATCAATCATCAAGAATCAACCAATCTCCTTTCCACCAATTAGATCTGAATCAAGTAGATTTTTCTCTGACAACTATACCCAAAACAAAGTACTCGAAACCACACACCAAACACTGAACCCAGAACACAGTAGCAATAAACAGAAGCAGCTAGATCACAACTTAAAGTACATACGCTATTTCAATAACCAGCAACATGCGTGCATACGCTTCTGTGTTTGGAGCAACCTGCGTATACGTTGTTTTCATTCACTGAACCAGTGTGTATACGCGCCTTCGCTTCACTGAACCTGCGTACAGATCTATAAGGGATAATTCTCTCTTTCAGATATTCAAAAACACTAATTAACCCAGATTATCAGTGTTATAGATCAAGCAGGCGCCACATATAATAGACCAAAATCATATAAAGATACTATCATTCAAGCTTAAATATTATGACCCATCAATAGAACTTATCCTTCTTCTTTGCGCTAAGGATCCTCCTTTATTCAAATCCAGATCTGCACCATAACCCAATTACCAACATTCAGATCTACCACTTTTTCAGATATTCAATGATAATTCAAATCATGATTTGCCACAAGATAACCTTCCTCTTTTATAGTCTTAGGCCTTCCACAATACCACGGTCCAAAACCATAACATTTCATTACCATGAACCCAAAACTAGGGATCAACACATCTGACGAGATGCCATGGTCCAAAACCATAGGTTCAAATCCCAAGGGCTAACTACCATGGACCAAAAGTAAGTTCCCTAACATATACGTGCTTTAGTAACGTATAACCCGTGTGTATACATGTCTTCATCTAGATGAACCTGCGTATATGTCTTTATATTCTTTCTGAGTGCCTGAACTGAGATCTGTCACTAAGTTGAGTTGCCATCAAGGACAACACTAGAGCCATAACATCAAACCTATGCCATAATGCCAACAATCTCCCCCTTTGGACTTGATGGCAACACCAAGGTCCTCTTTCATTCTCCCCCTTTGTCATCAAGGGCAAAGGGTTGTGCTCCCCCTGAGTACATGCTAAAATCTCTACCCTGTTGTTCTGACCATGCTCCCCCTGACTGTAGGCAAGATCTGCAAAAGATGTTCTTCAAGACGAACCATGACATATACATCATAAAAGACCTTCCTATCACCACAAGACTCAATACATACATCCTTCACCCAACCACATGGGGATCATCCACCCAACCAGGTGGGGATACATCAGGAAATTACATATGACAACCAAGTACATTACGTATTCATCCCAGGCATAGTGGGGAAACCAAAATAGGCTGTTACATGACCTTGACACCATAAAAAAAAAAAAAAAGATACAGACATAGAGACGAAGTATGTAGAGCAAGACTTATGAAAATCACCAAGCAGCAGCATCTGTCAATCACCACTTAGATCAGCAACCATGATTTCCTTCTGTTCTCCCTCTGCACTTGTTCCGCCAACAATAGTTGTGAACAAGAACCACAAGCTTCTAAGACAATGCTAACAATGCATCACTAGAAGTTTATCTGCTCCCCCTGAACCTGTGCCAGATGTTCTCTTTCAGACCCATATCAGACAACTTCTAACCAAAGCCTGTCCCTTCTGATATCCATCAAGCCTCCATATACGTGACTTGTTCTGCACCAACCAGCGTATGTACGCAGATTCTCCTTAGGCAACACGCATACACCCATTTTTTCTGAAATTGACAAGATTTAATAGCAAGATGATGCATCAACTACTCCTAGCTTCTGTTTCAGATATTCAAATGTTTCCCTGGGTAGTGGTTTGGTGAGAATATCAGGCACTTGTTCCTTAGAAGGAACATACTCCAATTTGACCTTTTGTTCTACCACTTGTTCCCGGAGAAAGTGATACTTGATCGGTATGTGCTTGGTCTTTGAATGCATGACTACATTCTTTGAAATGCTGATTGCACTTGCATTATCACATAAGATGGAGATATGTGGTGTACAGGTGATTTTAAAATCCTGCAAGGTTTGCATCATCCAAAGGAGTTGAGTGCAGCAAGATCCAGCTACCACATATTCCGCTTCAGTTGTAGATAAAGCAATCAAACTCTATTTCTTGCTGAACCAAGATACTAATCTAGAACCCATAAAGAAAGCACCACCACTTTTGCTCTTTCTGGCATCTACACTTCCACTTCCGCCAACAATAGTTGTGAACAAGAACCACAAGCTTCTAAGACAATGCTAACAATGCATCACTAGAAGTTTATCTGCTCCCCCTGAACCTGTGCCAGATGTTCTCTTTCAGACCCATATCAGACAACTTCTAACCAAATCCTGTCCCTTCTGATATCCATCAAGCCTCCATATACGTGACTTGTTCTGCACCAACCAGCGTATGTACGCAGATTCTCCTTAGGCAACACGCATACACCCATTTTTTCTGAAATTGACAAGATTTAATAGCAAGATGATGCATCAACTACTCCCAGCTTCTGTTTCAGATATTCAAATGTTTCCCTGGGTAGTGGTTTGGTGAGAATATCAGGCACTTGTTCCTTAGAAGGAACATACTCCAATTTGACCTTTTGTTCTACCACTTGTTCCCGGAGAAAGTGATACTTGATTGGTATGTGCTTGGTCTTTGAATGCATGACTACATTCTTTGAAAGGATGATTGCACTTGTATTATCACATAAGATGGAGATATGTGGTGTACAGGTGATTTTAAAATCCTGCAAGGTTTGCATCATCCAAAGGAGTTGAGTGCAGCAAGATGCAGCTACCACATATTCCGCTTCAGTTGTAGATAAAGCAATCAAACTCTATTTCTTGCTGAACCAAGATACTAATCTAGAACCCATAAAGAATGCACCACCACTTTTGCTCTTTCTGGCATCTACACTTCCACCCCAATCTGCATCTATATAAGCATGAAGAGTGAGATCTGTATCTCTAAGATACCATAAGCCATAGTTTTGAGTTCCTTGAAGATACTTGAAAATTCTCTTTACTGCCTGAAGATGAGTTTCCTTAGGATTTTCCTGAAATATTCCAACTATTCCCACTGCATGCATGATGTTTGGTCGGGTACCTGTCAAATAAAGTAGACTTCCAATGATGGATCTATAGGTTGGTTGATGCACTGCTGGTGATTCATCATTTGCACTGAGATTGCATCCTGTAACCATAGGGGTACATACTAGTTTCGAATCTTCCATGCCATACTTCTTCAGAATCTTCTTGAGGTACTTGGTTTGAGACAAGAAGGTACCGCCTTCATTTTGTTGGATTTGTAATCCAAGAAAGTATGTCAGTTCTCCAAGCAAAGACATTTCGAATTCTTTCTGCATCACAAAGGCAAAGCTTTGACTCATAGCTTCTTTATTGCTGCCAAAGATAATATCATCTACATACACAACAAGTATTAGCAATTTGTCATTTTCAATTTTTATATAAAGATTGCTATCTGCTGATCCTTTTGAAAATCCTTGTTGATGGAGATATTTTTCCAAACAGTAGTACCAAGCCCTTGGAGCTTGTTTAAGACCATAGAGAGTCTTTTTTAGTCTGCATACAAGATTTGGATCATTCCCAAGAATGAATCCATCTGGTTGCTCAATGTACACTTCTTTTTCTAAGTCTCCATTCAAAAAGGTTGATTTCACGTCCATTTGAAATACTTTGAACTTCTGAAAACTTGAGAGAGAAAGGAACTTTCAGATGGCCTCAAGTCTAGCAACAGGAGCAAAGGTTTCTTCAAAGTCTATTCCTTCTTGTTGAGCATACCCTTTACAAACAAGTTTGGCCTTGTTTCTAATTACTTCCCCATTTTCATTCAACTTATTTTTGAAGATCCATTTTGTCCCTATGACATTCTTATCTTTTGGCCTAGGAACCAACTCCCAAGTGTTGTTCTTTTCGATTTGTTCAAGTTCTTCATCCATTTCCTTGACCCAACATTCATCTTTGCAAGCCTCTCTTATATGTTGTGGTTCTGTGGAGGAGAGTAATGCCAAATAGCTTGAAGCTTCTGCAATTGTTATTCTTGTTTGTATGCCAGCCTCCTTTTGCCCCAAAACTTGTGATTCTGGATGATTCTTTTGAACATACCTAGAAGGCGTCTTTTCTTCAATCCTTATCTGTTCCTCTGGCTCCTCATGGGTTTCTTCTTCATAGTTTTCTTCTTCATCATCAGTCTGATTTTGAGGGTAGTCTTCATCGTCTTTGATATTTTCATAATTTACTTGCCTAGGAATGTATCCTTTTTCATCAACCGCTACATCAATGCTGTCAACAATTCTTCCAAGTCTTTTATTGTAACACTTATATGCTTTTTTGTGGGGAGAATAACCAAGGAGAATGCCTTCACCTGATCTAGGTTCAAGTTTGCCAAGTTTTTCATCATTATTCTTAATATAGCATTTTCTTCCAAAAATTTTGAAATGCTTTACCGAAGGAGTCTCACCATACCAGAGCTCATGAGGAGTTTGAGTGTTGTTCACTCGGACATTTGTTTTGTTGATAATAACAATCGTAGCAAATGCAGCTTCACCCCAGAAGGTTGTGGGAGTTCCAGACTCATCAAGCATAGCACGAGCCATTTCTTGAACAGTTATGTTCATCCTTTCCACCACTCCATTTTGCTAAGGATTCCTAGCTATAGAGAATTCCCTTCTTATTCCATGTTCTTCACAGAAATCAAAAAATTCATTTGAGGTAAACTCCCCAC
>APFE030525540.1:11410-107066 GCA_000404065.3 Pinus taeda
CTAAGAAACTTACTAATCCATTTATTTTTCATCCATTTTTAACTTTATCCATCCCATTTTGATGTATTTCATATCCATTCAGGTATTTAATTTTAATTTTTCAAATTCTGAAGTTTTTATGAAAATTTGGTTTTAAGTGCAAAAATTGATAGATTCAGAAATTCCCATAATAGATATATGGTTGATATGGTTGCAGGACACTTGGGCATGAATTTGATGCATGGATGTACAGCTTGGGAACTAGGACTAAGCCAGATATGCTTAGTTTGAACAGAACAAGCTTTATTAGGCCCATTTAATGCTAGTCAATCATGACTAGTCATTCAGAAATCCCATAGAAATAGGGTAGTTTTGAGATTATATGGGATTGACCATATCTCTTGGGATGGGATTGATGAATTTGATTTAGATAGATGGATAAGAGTAGATGGGTTTGTTGAAATGATTATAGATCAGTTTGTTTCATGAGACTTCTATTTAAAAGCCAAGACTTTGATGGCTTATGTATTGACTTTTTATAATTTTATGCTGAGACACTTTTGGATTGGAAAGCTAATTTGAAGATTTGTTCTATTACTATTTTGATGTTCAATGATATGGATGTGTGACTAAATTTGAGCTTCTGATATCACTCTTCAAAGTGTTCAAAGCAAGGGTGGAGGGCCCCCATTCCAAGCTAAGTACACTTCCTTGTTTAAACTAGTTTTATTTCTTGTAATCTGGTTATTGTAGAACTAGTTTCCATGCTTTATTTCAGATTGATTTATGGTTAATGTATGGTGATTGATTTCATTAGATCTCAGCTTATTCATCATTTCATTAAGTTGGAAAAACAAAGTGCTCAAGTTGAGCACTCATTCTGTTAACTTGGTGAATTGTAACTAGTTTCCTTTGATTGCATGCAAGTAGTTTTCTTCTGTATTTTTGGCATTAAGGTGAATGAATTATGATGAAACATACATGTGTCTCTTCAGTTAGGAGTCTTCTTTCATTAATGATTTATCCATCTTAAGTTATTAGTTTCAATCTCTGATTCATTAAGTAGTAATTGAGGCGGAATTGGACTTCTTAAGTTAAGAACCATTTCAGTGTTTCCTCTTTTCAAACCAATTGAATTGGAATTGTAATATGTATTTCCTTAGTTTTTGAAAAACTTATCTTTCAAGGTTTGATTACATCTGATATTCGCATATAGTGAACTTGCCTCCAAGTATTACCAACCCGGATTGATAAGAAATATTTGTGTTAATTTTGGTAAACAAATTAGTTCAACATTTTGGTGCCGTTGCCGGGGAGGAAAATATCAGCATAGTCAATAGGAACATAATTTTCAAACTTTTCTTAAAAAACCCAAAAACATTAGTTACATCCCTTTTAGTTAGGTTTCTTTATGCCTAGATATAGAGATCTTCAAGGTAGATTTGTTAAAAACCCCCCACAAGTAGAGATAGGATCATCAAAAACCCCATTTACTGGTAATCCAACAATTGAGGAATTGGAAGAAAAACAAAGAACTGGACAAAGGTTAACTTTAATTGAGAGGCAAACTTTGTTAGCTTGGGAAGCAAAATGAAAACAACTATCAACTTCAGGAAAAAAAAAGGAAACTACTAAAGAAAAACAACCTGTCTTTGCATCTATAAATCAACCTGTCTTTGAGCAACCTGAATCTCCAATTAAAATTGAAACAACTAAACCAATGGCAGAAGAGGGACATGGATCTGTTGTTCTCACTCCTGAACAATGAATTGAATATGAGAGACAACAAAGAGAATGGAGAAGACAAAGAGAGGAAGAGGCAAAACGAGAAAATGATAGAAAGACAGAAAATGATCAGAAAAGACAAGAAGATGGTGGTGATCAAGAAACTACCTTTGGCTTTCCAATAGTGGATACAAGTGCAATATTAGGAGAAGAGGTGAAAATGAAAAATATTCCACCTTCTGTATTGCCAAATTTTTATGGAATGTTAACGGAAGATCATCATGCTTTCATGTTTGAATTTGATATTCTATGTAGAACATATGGATACACTGATGACATACACAAACTTCGTCTTTTTCCTGCTACATTAAAAGCAACAGCTTTAAAATGGTTCATGGGTTTAGGGGAGGAAACAATAACTTCTTGGGATGAGATGAGATCAGTCTTCCTTAAAAAATATCAAGCTTATTGTAGATCTAGGGACTCAAAGGAAGATGTTTTCAGAATGGCACAACAAGAAGATGAAAGTTTAGAAGAATACTTGGAAAGATTTGCATATAATCTACAAAAATCTAAACAACACTCTCTAAATCAAGAAACCATTCGAACAATCTTTCTCAAGGGTGTAAGAGATGAATACCTTGACATTCTGAATGTGATGGGTAAAGGAGATATTTCAAACCTACCATTCGAAGAAATCGTTGAATTATATCAAAAGTATTTTAGAGGAAGATCAAAAACTGGAAAGGGAGAAGGAAGTTTAAAAGCAGCAAAGTCAGCAACAGGAGGGATAACAAGAGCGGAAATAGGAAGCTTATTGGAAAACTTCAAAACTGACCTCCTAAGTACATTGGGAACACAGGTAGATGTTCTAAAGGAAAATAAGAAGAAGGAAGAACAAGAACAAGCTCTAGCAATCTTTTGTTCCAAATGTAGAAAGAAACATCCATTAAGAGAATGTTCTTTGGATAGTATTCAAGTATGTGGTCTTTGGACATAAAATCATTCAACGGAAAACTATCTAAGATTGAAAGAACTGCAAATGAACTCAATGGAAGAAGTGCAAGGAATAGAAGGTTTCTATTATGTAGCACCACGAAGACCATGGCAACCTAGGATGCCTCAGCAAAATCCGCAACAATTCCCTCAACAAAACTATCCCTATCGGCCTCAAAATATTTGGAACCCTCCAATGCCATGGAAAGCTTGGCCTCCACAACAATATCCACACCAACCTGCACAAGGATGGAGAGGATATGGTTATGGAAACCAGCCACCTCAATAGTATCAACAACAATACCAACAACAATATCAACAACCATTTCCATATCCACAATATCCACAGTCCACGCCATTTCCACAACAAAATTCTGCATATCCACAATCCATGCCATTTCCACAGAAGAATCCTCCACCATTGTTGACACAACCACAACAGTTATAGCTACCCTCAAACCAACCCAGACCAACTCAATTACCAGCCCAACCAATGGCAAATCCGAACAATAAAGTGGATAAGTCTGCATACACTATAGAGGAAGCAACATATTTTCCAACATATTCTATTCTTCCTCTAAATGATGTCCATTTAAGGTCTGGAAAGGTGCTTAAAAAGGATTCTCTGCCAATCATAGAAGAGCCAATTGAACAAGGGGAATCACCTGAAACATCACAATCTGAAACACAAATTCAGAAAGGAAAACCATCATAACTCAAACACCACCTTATCCTGAGAGGTTAATAGAGCAACAAAAAGAAATGACCCTTCCTGAATTTAATATTTTAGATGAATTGAACAATGCTTATGTAAAAATTCCTTTATTGAAGGCAATTAAGGAGATACCAATATATGCTAAAACAATAAAGGAATTATGCATTAAGAAAACTGGTAAAAAGAAGAAGGATCCTACTACAATCCAAGTCATTGGCAAATTAGCAAGCCTCATGTCAACACAAACCATTGTAGAGAAATATATTGATCCTGGTATCCCTATGGTTACTATCTCGATAAATAATTTCTCAGTACCAAATACCTTAATAGACTTGGGAGCAGCTATAAATGTAATGACTATGGAGACAATGAAAAATCTGCATTTAAACAACATTAGATCAACTTCTACAATTCTAGAATTAGCAGATAGATCTAAAGTTGTCCCATAAGGAATACTAGAAGATATCATAGTCTCTTTGGATTCATGAGAGTATCTTGTTGACTTCCTTATCTTGCAACCAAAAACAAATTTGGGAGGACATCCTCTAACCTTAGGCAGACCATGGCTAGCCACCGCTGATGCCTTTATAGGATGTAGATCAGGAAGCATGATTATTTCACATGGAGATGAAAGAAAACATATTGCTCTTTATTCACCTGCACAATCATCTTCTTTAGAATCAATACTTGAAACTCAAGAACAACAACAAACTAAATCAGTTTTAAGTATAAATCAATTCTTTGACCTTAGAGAAGAAGAGGAGAATGAAGATTTAATGGATCTTTTCATCTCGGAACTAAACATTTCAGAGCAGCTTAGAGAGGTTCAATATGAAGCTACAAGTAATCTTTTGAATCAATGTTTTCAGGGAACTTTTACTGTTCAAACTTTGCGAAATTCTTTTATAGACATCTTTGTTGTAAACACAATCTGCAATCCAACAACAAAAACAATTGAGATATATCTTGGAAAACATTTGAACATTGGAAACTAGTTGCAATCATCACAAGAACAAGAGGTAATTACATTATTACAAAAATATTCAAAAGCTTTTGCCTCGGATTATACTGACATGCAAGGAATCCATCCCAACACATGTATCCACCACATCTATACAGATGATCAAATCAAACCAGTAAGACAACCTCAAAGATGAATGAATCCCATGATGAAAGAAATAGTGAAAGAAGAACTGCAAAAATTACTAACTGTTGGGTTCATCTATCGTATTTCAGATAGTCAATAGGTTTCTCCATTGGTAATAGTACCAAAGAAAAATGGAAAGTGGAGGGTATGCGTAAACTATCGGGAATTAAACAAAGCCATAGTAAAATATCATTTTTCTGCTACCATTCATTGACCAGGTTCTAGACTCATTAGCTGGAAATAAATTTTTCTCCTTCCTAGATGGGTTTAGTGGGTACAATCAGATTAGAATAGCAATAGAAGACCAAGACAAAACAACATTCACTTGCCCATGGGGAACCTATGCATATAATGTCTTGCCATTTGGTTTATGCAATGCACCTGCAACTTTCCAAAGAGCAGTGCTTGCAATATTTTCTGATCTAATCCACGAATGTGTAGAGGTTTATATGGATGACTTCACAGTTTATGAAAACACATATAATGATTACCTCAACAATCTTGAGAAATTTTTGAAACGATGTATACAAACAAATTTGTCATTGAGCAATGAAAAATGCTATATGATGTTGACAGAAGGTATAGTTTTGGGACACCATATTTCCGCTTCAGGAATTAAGGTGGATCCAGCAAAAATCCAAGTCCTCGTTAATTTAATGCCACCTACAACACAAAAAGAGGTAAGAAGTTTCTTGGGCTATGTAGGCTACTATAGACGATTCATTGAAAACTTTAGTAAAATGGGCCAACCTCTGTTAAAACTATTAGCAAGAGATGTTGAATTTCAATGGACAAATAATTGTCAAAATGCATTTCAAATATTAAAAGAAAAACTATCAGTTGCACCCATTCTCCGTGGGCCAAACTGGTCTTTGCCATTTTATATTTCAACTGATGCATCTGATACCGCGATAGGTGCCTCACTTGGGCAGAAAGAGAATTTGTTCAATTATGCAATATACTTCATAATCAAGAACTTAACACCTGCAGAATTGAACTATACAGTCACAAAAAAGAAATGTTAGCTGTAGTACATGCAGTAAACAAATTTAGGCACTATATAATAGGCTACCAGGTTTTTATTCATACAGACATTCAGCAATAAAATATTTGATGAATAAACCCATCACCAATGGGAGAATAACAAGATGGTTACTGTTAATGCAAGAATTTAACATTACAATACAAGACCGGCCAGGTGAAAATCAAGTGGCTGACTTTCTGTCCTACATACATTCACCCAACGATCCAAATCCAGTTGTAGACAAATTTCCAGACGAACACCTGTTTGCAATAATAGTAAAAACACCATGGTTTGCAGACATAGAAAATTATTTATCTTCTGGAAAATTTCCAACACAATTCTCCAAGAAACAAAAAACGGAAAATTGTTAGAGAAAGCTCTAGATATAGTTGGGTAAATGGTGATTTGTTTTATACTGGTTCAGATTTGATAATCAGAAAATGTGTGAGAGAAGATGAAATATTAGACATCCTGAAAGAATGTTATGATGAACCATGTGGTGGTCATTTTGCAGACAAATGAACAACCTACAAGGTGAGCTAATTAGGCTACTACTGGCCAGCCATCTTCAAAGACTCCAAGGCATATGCCAAGCAATGTTACAGTTGCCAAAGAACAGGGAGACCAATAGTATCAGATGAGATGCCGCTCAAACCACAAGTCCTCATAGAACCATTTGAGCAATGGGCTCTAGATTTTGTCGGACCTATCAATCCACCATCAAATGGCAAGAGGTACATCTTAGTATGTACAGATTATGTCACCAAATGGGTGGAGGCAAAGGCAGTCACCAAAGAAAAAAAAATATAGTGGTCACCTTTCTCTTTGAATAAATCTTTGTAAGATACAGAGTACCCAGACAAATTGTAACAAATCAGGGAGCACAATTTACTTCAAAGCTTGTATGAGATCTTACAGAGAAATACAAGATCAAACACAGGAATTCTACACCATATCATCCTCAAGCAAATGGGTAGGTCGAATCAACAAATAAAGTCCTAAAAAATATCATGACCAAAACAGTACATATCAATAGAAAAGACTGGTCTGAAAAACTAAGGGATGCACTATGGGCCTATAGAATCACATGGAAAAATACAACTGACTTTAGCCCATACCAGTTGGTATATGGAAAAGAGGTCTTATTGCCCATAGAGTTTCAGATACACACATACAAACTGGCAGCCGAACTAGGACTGGACCTGTCTGAAGCACAACAGTAGTGGATCATGGAATTAAATCGACTAGATGAGCATTGTCAGCAGGCCATAGAACATACCACACTGGTATAGCAGCAAAGAATGAAGTGGCACGACAGATTTATCAAAAACAAGAAATTCCACAAGGGAGACTGGGCGCTACTGTTCGACTCCAAATTCAAAGATTTCAAAGCCAAATTCACAACACACTGGCTAGGCCCATATGAGATCGAAGAAATCTTTGACAATGGAGTAGTTAAGATCAGGACAATTGACCAGGAATCCACATCACTTTTGTTAAACGGACATAGGCTCAAAGTTTATAACAGGCCTATTAGAAAAGAAGCATTTATGAAACAACTGGTAGAAGAAACAGAACTGGAAATCATGGCACAACAGACTCAGCCATCTTCCAGTGCTGTTAAAAAAAAAAAAAAAAAAAAAAAAAAAAAATTGTTTGCTAGTGAAAACCAGGAAACTGGCACCAAGCAAACACAAATTCATAGGGGTAAACCAAGGCAACTTGGACTTTATGAATTCATTTTCTTGTTCTACTTTTCTCACAACATTCATTGCAGGATATCCTCCACACACATCCGACTTGTGGACAAGTCACATCTCAAGAAAGGGGGAGGATTGCACAAGAACTTTAGTTGTGTAGCTAAAGTAAAGATGGAACTTGTATTGTTAACAGTTGGGACCTAAACAAACATAGCAGAGGGACCTGAAATATCAGCAGAAAAATGTACATATTACATAAACATGTGCCTAACAGTTGAGACCTGAATCATGAAGTCATTGCAGAGGGACCTGAACGACAATCAACAATTCAAGAACCAGAGCATGAAGAACAAAAAGCAGCAATAAACTCTACTTTTCAATCTATCTACAACATTTGATCAACTGATTTCATCCCGCTTTTATAGACATCATCCAAGGAAGTATAAGTATAGCCATTTTGTGCTTGAAAATTCAAATTTTTCTTAGAAATTTTTAGTTTTTGTTAAGTTGGAGTTAGTACCTGAAGATATCCATTATCACCCCTATTCTTGTAAATATTATACCCTATAACCCTTATACATCCTATCTCATTCCATGTTCAGTAACCCCTAAGTATTTTTCTTTAGAAGCATAATGAGGCCAAACGAGGACAACATGTTGAAACTTGCACATACAATTCAACTATTAGATATGGAAATAATTTAAATATGACCAAGGTGGTCATTTTAAAATTATAAGTGTAAACGATCCTAATGTAAAGGTGTGCATATGACTTTGAATATAATGCGCAATATGGAAATAAATATATAACTTTGAATAATGCGCAATATGGAAATATGCAATAAAACTATTGAATACATATATGCAATATGTAATGCGCATGAAATAATGTAACAAGGCAATATGAATGCATGTGAAACAATATGAAACAAAGTCAAATTTATGCGGTAAAAAGGTTTATTGCATATATGCACCATGGTCAAGGTTTATTGCATATACGTGCTATGATTTATATGATGGAACGGAGTGACAGGTAAGTTTGCAGTAATGTATGCCATCATATGACACTAAGGAAAATCATAGCGTGGTAGGGAAGGCAGAGGAGGTTATGAGTGAAACGAATGTCCAACCAAGCACAAACCCAATGCATAAATAACACAGGCCATCACATGCGTACGAGGGTTGAACAACATGGCATGGAGACCGTCAACCATTGCATCGTGAGCTGCACAGGAGGACAACCACGACCTGCATGGACGGAAGGCTTACATTTAAATCATATAAACAGATAGGCCATCCTCATGACACAGTCAGGCGACTGGTCAACAGGACTACCATGACTTGCATGGTATGCCTATGTGCCTATAGCAGCCAATGAGAATGTTTATGGCCCAACTCAGCCAAGTGTATGGTACAACCACGAAAATGGTCATGAAATGATCGACGATCTCCTGCACTTGTTTAAACAACTCCATCATTGCTGAACTAGCTGAGAACGTTGTTGAAGAGCTGCATAGTTGCAAGCCAAAGCAAGGGGAAACTGAAAGCAAATTTGTGGAGGAATAAGAAGGAAAACATCCCGAATGCAACGCGAGCTGACTGCTGGAATCGCGGGATAACTCAGGTAATGATATGATTTGCTTTGCTCACAAACGATGAGTCGCGTTCAAACACTGCCTGTCATTTAATGATCAACGCATTTGTTCTTGCCACCAGTCAGTAAAACGCAACTACAGGGATTTGGAGCGCCATTTAACACTCCTCAGAGCTCGCCAATAGCCAGGTAAAAATGCCGAAGCTACGCCATTAACTCCAGAAACTAATAACTCTAAGGGTTAGATGAACAACAATATTAATGAATAAATGGATAGGCGATAAGATTCATCGGTGTAGTTACATAAATCATGGCACGAAAGTTATGTAAACAACGCAGCAATCCAACCATATCTTGCATGCAAAATACGTCATTAACATAGGCTCATATGCGTATTTTGCAAGTCGAAACATAGTTTTTATAACAGAGGAGGCAAATTATTAATATGTAGAGCCGAGGATGTGGTTTTCGGGTGCTGTTTGTATGGCCGATGTGTTTGTATGGCCAATTTCGTTTTTCATTGTTTGTATGGCCGATACCTTTTGTATATTGCATGCTTTTGATTGAGAGCGACCTGTAAAGAGAACAAACACGTAGACTGTGGATTTTTGGTTGCTGCAGGGGATTGGTCGTATAAGTGTGCATTGTATAACAGAGGTTGCCAAAAGGCCGAGTCATTTGAGGAAATGCGCTGATTTTATTTTTAGTGTTTTTTTATATACAGTGCAGGGTGTTAGGCATGAATGGAGCATTATAAGGATTTTGCCTAAAAATACATTAAGAAAACCAAAATTATATCATGAATATGTTGTTTTTCTTATGTATTTTATTTTCCAGACCAAGTTGAGTATGTTGACAGAGATATAAAGGTGTTTGACTATTTGACAGGGGATTTAAAACTGTGTTGCTGCAGAGAAAGGATAAACAGAGGCCAAGTAAATTGAATTAAAATTGTTGTAGAAGGCAGGTAAGCTTCTCTGATTTCAGAATTTAATTTTGAAAAGAGAAGTAGTTATAAATTTTCATTGTTAAGATGAAATTAATGATGGTAGAAGCATATATCAAATGGTTTTCAGAGACAATGTCAGCAAGAATAGAGCCCAAATTTCAAATAGAGAGCTATAAAAAGGAAATCATAGAGAAGCTTTACTAGGCAGGATTGATAGGATTCTTGCAAAAGTTTGATGGTCACAGTGAGGAGATAACCAGGGAATTCATAAACAACTACAGCTAGGACAAAACAAGGGTAGGAGATGTTATCATTCCTGTGACTCAGGAATACCTTTCCCAAGCTCTAGATCTCCCAATGATAGGTGAAAAATATCATAAAGGCCTGCACTTCAAGGAGAAAGCATGGACTTTCTTCCTTGAAAAGAATCGGAAAGGGACTTTTGACAGAACCAAGGGGATACCAAGGGAATGGTTCAATGAACCATGGGGTGAGTTGGTTCTAGTTATACAGAAGTTTTTGACATGTGATAAAGGATATAGTGTTGCCCACCTATATCATATCTAACTTTTACAGCATATTGAGGGAGAAGATAGGATTAACTTGCCATACTTTCTCTTTAGAAGCCTCTTGAGGATGATTGAGACAGTGAGACATGAACACAAGCCCAAAGTAGCACAAATTTACCACCAGGGATTGATAAAAATCCTGGTTGAGTATCAAGTAAGGTCACAAGGCATAGTTTGGAGGGAGTTCATGACTAGAAACCAATTTAATGAACACGTTAATGAAGTGTAGGATAAAGTAGAGCAAGAAAACAAAGGACTGATGAGTTCACCCTTGTATCCCAGGACTAGAGCTAAACAGCAAAGTAACATAGCCATGCAGGAAAATGAAGTGTCTATTATGTCTATTCCTAGGAGATTTAGGAATTAAAGTCCCATTGACACAGAAAAGGAAGTAGACACATATTCCACAAGAAAACAGGTAGAGAATGACATTGCACAGGAAGTATTTGAGAGAGATTCTTCTTATGATGATGCAGCAGCAACATCATTAATCAAAACTACAAAAGATTTTGAAAAAGAAATAAATTTAGGAAGAATCAGGGAATTAACTGACCAACTAGAAATTAGTAAAATCATGGAAAAACAATTGAAAGAGGAAAACAAGGCAAGTAAGCAGGATGATACTACATTGGTCAAGGCAAATGAAAGGTTAAATGAAGAGCTAGGGAGATTAAAACGGAAGAATGATCTACTTTCTAAACAAGCATTTAAATGGTTAAAAGAAAAGAATATGTGGCAGGCCAAGTATGAGAAGCAGAAGGTAAAGGCAGCTTTGTTCAGGGAAGGATATGACTCAGGTTTGGATTGTTTGGTCAGGGCAGCACAACAAGAAGCATCTACAGGAACTGCATCTACTACAGAGAAAAGAAGATCAAAGAGGAATAAGCAAGCATGGGGACATGCTTGATAATCAGCAAGGGGGAGATGTTGGAACTCGATTTTGGTCTTGTTTTTGCTCTAAGAAACTTACTAATCCATCTATTTTCCATTCATTTTTCGCTTTATCCATCCCATTTTGATGTATTTCATATCTATTTATGTATTTAATTTTAATTTTTCAAATTCTAAAATTTTTATGAAAATTTGGTTTTAAGTGCAAAAATTGACAGATTCAGAAATTCCCATAATAGATATATGGTTGTTATGGTTGTAGGACACTTGGGCATGAATTGGATGCATGGATGGACAGCTTGGGAAATAGGACTAAGCCACCTATGCTTAGTTTGAACAGAACAAGCTTTATTAGGCCCATTTAGTGCTACTCAATCATGACTAGTCATTCAGAAATCCCATAGAAATAGGGCAGTTTTGAGATTCTATGGGATTGACCATATTTCTTGGGATGGGATTGATGAATTCAACTTATATAGATGGATAAGAGTAGATGGGTTTGTTGGAATGATTATAGATCAGTTTGTTTCATGAGACTTCTATTTAAAAGCCAAGACTTTGATGGCTTATGTATTGACTTTTTATAATTTTATGCTGAGACACTTTTGGATTGGAGAGCTAATTTGAAGACTTGTTCTATTACTATTTTGATGTTCAATGATATGGATGTGTGACTGAATTTTAGCTTCTGATATCACTCTTCAAAGTGTGCAAATCAAGGGTGGAGGGCCCCCATTCCAAGCTAAGTACACTTCCTTGTTTAAACTAGTTTTATTTCTTGTAATCTAGTTATTGTAGAACTAGTTTCCATGCTTTATTTAAAATTGATTTATGGTTAATGTATGGTGATTGATTTCATTAGATATCAGCTTATTCATCATTTTATTAAGTTGTAAAAACAAAGTGCTCAAGTTGAGCACTCCTTTTGTTAACTTGGTGAATTGTAACTAGTTTCCTTTGATTGCATGCAAGTAGTTTTCTTCTGTATTTTTGGTATTAAGGTGAATGAATTATGATGAAACATATCAAGTGTCTCTTAAGTTATGAGTCTTCTTTCCTTAATGATTTATCCATTTTAAGTTATTTGTTTCAATCTCTGATTCATTAAGTAGTAATTGAGGCGGAATTGGACTTCTTAAGTTAAGAACCATTTCATTTTTTCCTCTTTTCAAACCAATTGAATTGGAATTGTAATATGTATTTCTTTAGTTTTTGAAAAACTTATCTTTCAAGGTTTGATTACATCTGATATTCACATATAGTGAACTTGCCTCCAAGTATTACCAACCCGGATTGATAAGAAATATTTGTGTTAATTTTGGTAAACAAATTAGCTCAACAACAATCTGATCAAATAAAAAATTACCACAAACATATGCTCTCCACACAAGAAAAATAGTGGCTACATAAAATATGATATACCATCATAATATCAAACTCTCACATAAGAATATAATTTTCATGATACAATCAACAACAAAATACACTATGTCTATATGTCAAATGCACTAACAACTCTTGCAAAAACAAGTGTGAGTCACCAACAACTATCATCCCAAAACGTACACAACTCTCCAAAACAATCTCCACTACATCAGATTAAAAGTTTATCTATTCTACAACATGCTTCAGTTATGCACACTATGCAGCCATTAACACTCATACATTAAAGAAATTCGTTTCAAAACTAGGTCTAAAGCCTATTTCCTTAATGCATCCTTCAGTCATTCACTCACACACTGAACCAACTAAAAACTAGCTCTAAAATGATGAATATAAAACATGTAGGGAGAAATTGAGCTTTGAGCTAGAATCAAGGGTGCACAAATTGGAAAAAATAAATCCACTGAGACAACGACTTGTGCACTAAATGAGTTCACATCATTGGACCTTCATAATTAATGCTAGAAGCCTTTGGGAATTTCTATGTTAATTTCCTTTTGGTTTGTGCAAAGAATGCAGAGAAATTCTCATGAAAATACTTAGTCACAGGTGTAACGCTAGAAAACTCAACTAAAACATTCAGTTGCTCTAGTAGGCCTATTTTCCATTGATTGGAGCCTCTTAGTCACTCTCACAGGTTTTTCTCCATGTGATTGGGCCTAAGGATGAAGAAAAAACATAAAGCTTTCATTTTGAACCTTTGTCGCCTATTGGATGCTCTTCTTGAACTCCTCTTCATGCCTTGGAACATTTGACATGGCCTCTGACACATCTGAAATTAGATCAAACATGTCTCCCAAGTGTCACTACCAAATTGGCCTAAAAGGGCCAACAAACAAGGTTGGAAAGAGTGTAAACAAGTCCTCCACTATCCAAAAATCATCTCGACAGTTTAAAACACCTATGATAGACCTACAATACTCTATAGCACATCTCCATCATCAAACGTCAGGCCATCACAATGCAACAAGTCATCTCCATGAGCATAAGCATGAAGATGAAGAAGAAGATCTAGTTTCCAACTCAAGTAGTGTCCCAAACCATCATCCATGAACACCTACAAGCATCAGGCTATCTCATCAAGTTTGACATCATGCAATTGACATCAATTCCAACACAATAATACCAATTCCAAATCAACAAGCTACAACCATGATATAAATGAAACATCAAATAGTACATAGGGTTGACATCAATGCTAACATGAGATAGTTTCCATGATTAACTAATTCCAACATCAGATAGCTAGATCCATGCACATCATAATGCCAAAATATTGCAACAAAAATGATTAGAATACTAGAAGAACCTCCATTACACCTTGAATTCATGTATTAATATTTATTGGTCACTACAAATAATAAATATATCTTTGCCTCATATTTCCTCCTTGATCTACATAAAATTTATACAACCATTTGATCTCCAATCTCTGCATCCTGGTGCACATATGTTCCAAAACAAATGACAATTAATATCTCATCAAATTCACACCCAACTACTTGATCTACTTCTCCTTTTATAACTTCTTTTCCCTACCTATACAATAGAAAATTCCATGGGACTTGTTGGCAGTAACTGTTGATCGGATAAAATAGACATTTTTGACTCAAAATATCAGGATATTACGATGGAAAATGCTTTTTTTTTTCCCATGTGCAGGGAGATGTGTGTGACTCTTTTTCAAGATACCTACATATGTACATGGATTTATCTCACAAAAGTAGCATATGGTTTTGCAAACTTCAAATTTGTCATTAAAACCTGTGACTAAGCTATCAATACACTTCCTCATCCTTTGCATCACCTATACAAACATTCATATTACCTGCAACACTTCTAAAAACCACTATAACTCCTCTATAACCATCAAAACCCTTGAACAACTATAGAATCATTAAGCACACTTTCGATTTCAAATCTAGCTAGGCAGATTAGTTCTACACTCAATCATAATGTGACAAGATAATGTGATAAATCCATGAGGTTGACATCATGGAAAATACATTAGTCGTATGACAACAATATCCCCCTATGGACTTGATGTCAACCTTTGGCAAAACACTAAGTCCTTCTCTCTCCCTTTGACATCAAGGTAAAATGGAAGAACCAAGCTTAGAGAAGTACTCCCCCTAATATGGTCAACACTATAAGTTTTATCTGCTATTATGAACCAACTAGAAAAACTACAATATATCAATCTAATAAAAAGATAACCTTTCATACTAATTATTCTCACTCTCAACATATACTAGACCCCTTGTCGATATGAAATATAAATAAAAGGATTTATGAACAAACATAAGTACATATGACTAGTACAAACCTCTTTTTTAGGCATGAACATAATCAACCAATGACTCTATGATCCCGATTTTACATCGATCATCCAAAGAAACATTTTTACATACATGACATGACTTTGATCCTCAATAGCCCATAAATGGCTAAATTTGACATTGTTTATAGCATGGGTCCCTTCATGACCATTACACCAAAATATGGGACAATGACGATACACGGTGATGAGAAATCACATATACATGGCATCCATAAATATTGATATGTAGCAATGAAAATACAGGATATATGATATCACATGTCTAGAGCATATAAACCATAAAAAATGATCTCCGCAAGAACATATGTGGAGTTATCAGTGAATGAATGAGGACCTTTTTCAAAATCTAAAATCATTTCAATTATAGAAACAACATAAAATTGATCAACAACATGTTAGATACAAACCATCAATCAACTCTCTATAGTAGCAACATGAAATAATGACAGTAGCATATATATCCTTCTCATCAATGAAGATGTTTGACAAGAATAAATGAAGGAGACAAATCAACAATAACAACAATATAAGTTTTTTTAACATCTCATAAACTCATCACCAATTAACACCCTCTTATTCATTCATAAGTAGCATATAGGAATCATCAATACACTAAAAAAGATCATGTAGCAAACCAATGTCAGAACCATAATTTCAACAATGAATTCTTAGAACAATTTAAACTATCAAAAACAAACTGTAAACTTAAAATGAGAACTCGAGTAAAAAAAATCCTCCAAAAATCATGAAAAATAACCCAAAAATGAAAAGTGCGTATGCAAGAATGATGTTTTTTAATGGTATATTTTCAATATTTTTTTAAAATGGTAGTAAAAACCAATTTTTTTGTACAAAAAAGATGAAAAAGGCACACTTAAAATAAATAGTGTTGATGCTAGAATAACATTGTTTTTGGTTATGATTTTGAAATATTTTAGCAATGGTGTTAAAGATAAAATAATGGACTTGAAAAAAATTAAATTTCAAATAATTTTCGTCCATGCCTAAGAAAAGTTATCCCATTGCAATAAAATCCTGAAAATTGACCATCAAATTGATGTACCCCCTTTTAATGAGGCATTAAAATTGCAACACTTTTTTTTTTTAACTATGGTACAACAAATGATAAGCAAATAAATATATCATGGAAATACCACTATAATAATTTGATATTCAACATTATTTTCTAATATTTTTTTACTTTTAACCAAAATATCATTAATTGTTGATTGAAAGAAACATAAATTATTTTTCAAACTTATTGTTTGCATTTTTGATATTCTAAGAAAACATGTAATCCAACAAACATATAAATGAATCATAAATTCAAATACAATCAAATGGAAGTTAAAATATTTATTTCAAGTTACAATGCAAGCATCATTTACATAGAGTGTCCTAGACAATTATTCAAAATCACTCATATGTTCTGGCACACAATCATAATCTACAACAACTTTAGATGAATTACTCGATGCAGATGAATATGACCCATATTATTCTCTTTCATCAACGAGTTCCTCATCTAAGTCAACATGCATGCCCACCATTTCAATTTTCAAAATTATTCTAGATCTATGACTGGGTTCAATGAACTCCCATCTTAACACTATTTCTTCTGCTATCAACCTGTTAAAAATCTCTATGGTCCTAAAGTGAAGAGTTGCTCCCTTTGTTAAATTGAAGTCATAAACAAGTATGTAAACATCCTCTAAATTTAAGATTTATTTGCGGTGATGATTTATTTTTGTACCCTTTCTTTTTCTCTTCTTACTAATTCATTTATCAACTACCATATCTTGCTTCTACACACCATTGAATGGATGTGTATTTGTCGCATACCAATGCACTTCAACAATTGTAACATCTTAATTTTATTTAATGCCCTTTATAACCTTGGAAACCTATAATGGATAGCCATTTGGATCTCCATATGCTAACACTGTGATTATGCAACCCTCCTTAATGTCTTGTATTGAACCCCTGTGAAGGTCTTCCATGGCTTTGCGTTGTGCACATGATCTTCTAGAACGAATATGCATTTCTCTTTTGTCTATCTATGAGTAATTAATGATACCTTGAGATTGTTGTTGTTCAACATGCTTCCTTCCTCATGTTGATTTGACACATTTTATGGCCAAATAAATGGGGTCTTCAAAAGATATATCTTCATTTATTCATCTTAAAATGATATCACTTTGATTATTGAAAAAATACTCCCACCAAATAGAGTCAACAACATCAAAGTACTCATATGTATATCTAATAGTGTTCAATATTTTCCAAGAATTCATAATAATTTATATCTCTCTTATGCCTTCATGCGTTATGGATTTCATTAACTTATTCTAAGAATAGTATATTTGATGCGAAAATTGGATGATTTGGAATGGGATTCGAAAATGTCAGACCCAATGACCACCCCCATTCTGCAGTAGTTGAATACTTCTTGCCCCATATAAGTTTATTCCCATTAATGTTTTTGATACGAAATTGATGTTGGAAGCTAATGTCATTAAGTTCTTCAATGTATTTCTCTTCACCATGTGATCCTAGAATAAACCTTCACATGTTAGTGATTTCTTGCAACACATGAAAAATAGGCTCTAGAAAGTATGATTTCTTGATAAATTCAATTAATGATGGTAGAATCCTATCATCTTTCCTCCTAAATCTTAGTGAAAAAGGATGGAACATATAATCAATATGGCCATGAGCGTGCCCAAAAATAAGGAAACCAACCATTACCTTTTAAGAATTTCCCAATTCAATAAGCAATTTTAGATATCCAAAAATAATTTCATTTTAGTTTTCACGGCAAGTGTTGTCTAATTGCACATACAAAACTTCATGAATATTACTAGACCAATGAGAAAGCACATGCTAAGTTATGGTTATGGTCAAATTTGCATCATTATGGATATTTGAAGTTATGAACACTGAAATAAATCCTTGGTGTCATTTTCCCATTTAAGACAATACAACCGACCAATTGAAACTGAATAAAATTTTCCTCGTGTAAATTCTTTGGTGTGTGGACAAAATTGTGGTAGAAGTGTTTTCGTCTAGTCATACCATCGATTGTCAAACCCAAATATTTATTAGGATTATCATAACACTTCTTTCAATTCTTATGCAACTTTTTCCTTTCACATTTTTTCTAATTGTGATGCTCTTGAAGTGCTTCCACAATGGAGTCTACACATAACATAAAAGAAACCTATTAATAAATACATTTTCATAGATGATAACTATACAATTCTAAAAAACAATGTTAAGAATGCATACCTCTTTCTACCACTTGAAATTTATCCCTTTTTAATTTAAAAAAATCAAATGTACTATGAACCCCCATGTCTTCTTGGGAATACGAACATTGTTGAATTATTTCCTCCACATCTTCAAAAAATATTGATATATAATAAAAATGCCATTTCCTTCAACACCTTCTGCATATTCTTCGTTTAGGTTGTAGAATTACCATCTTAAGAAATTAGATAGAATATGCATTGTGTCTTTATTTGGCATGCACTCTCCATGCTTTTAAAATAAGTCGTGCAATGATGAAATTTTAGTATTTGATAATGGCCCAAACTTTCATCTATGACGTACTCCTAAATAAATGTGGGATCTTTTTCAAAGTTTTCTTGGATTCCTCAGAGATGAAAATTACCAATTTCTTGAAACATTTTGAAAGCATTTCTATAGAGAAATAAAGTCCCAATATGATGACCATAAACTGGCAATTTAGATTTCATGCACCCCACTAAATATGAATTTTTCATGCTTTTATTCAGTGACAAATATCTCTTCCTTTTCTCCAATGTAAATTTGAAATCCATACGTTTCAAGAAATCCTTTTAACAACATTCACTTGAAATCAAATCACCGATAGAAATTATTCTCGTGATATATTCTACCCTACCCATTTTATAATTGGAATACTGTGGATTGATATGAAAAAATTCTACTCCTACTCCTAGATACAATATTTCCTAGCAATGTCTCCATCATTTCATCATCCTTTTTGTAAGCAATTTCGTCATCATTAGGAGGAATTTTATCCTCACTATGATCATTATGAACACAATTAGGAAATTAAACACCATCATTGCTTGGAAAATATTCATTACCATCCTCACCTATAGGAAATTAGTCATTACCATCATCTGTGCTTTTGAAACACTGACTTGGAGGATATTCTTCACCATCTTCATCCATGCTTTTGAAATCCTCTCTTGGAGGAATCTCATCATCATTGTTTCTTCCTTTCAAGTCATTCCTTCAAGGAAATTCTTCACCATCCTCATATATTCTTTTGAACTCCTTGTTCAGAGGAAATTGATCATCATCATGAGTGCCTTTGATATCCCGTCTCATAGAAAATGCATTATTCACATCTATGCCTCTAAAATTATCATTTGTGAGAAATTCTTAATCCTCCCCTTCCTTAGTGATGCTCTCATAATTATTACAATTAGTACTAAGTGGAGTATTTGACTCTCTATTCATAGTAAAATTATCATTTGTAGAAAATTCTCCCTCCTCCCCTTCATCAATGGTGCTTTCATAATCCTTAGGATTAGGACTAAGTGGAAAATGTTACTCTATATTTATTGGAAGTTCTCAATCCTCCCCTTCATTAGCGGCGCTCCCATAATCATGATTATTGGGACTAAGTGTAAAATTTGACTCTCTATTTACTAGAAATTCTTCATCATGCCCTCCTTTACTGCTACTCTCATAGTCCTTAGGATTAGGACTAAGTGAAAATTTTGGCTCTCTATTTACTAGAATTTTTTTACTATGCCCTTTGTTAGTTCTTCTCTCATAGTTCTGAGGATTAGAACTAAGTGGAAAATTTTATTATCTATCTACTAAAATTCTTCATCCTTCCCTTCATCAATGTTGCTCTCATAGTCCTTAAGATTAGTACTGAGTGGAAAATTTGACTCTCTATTTATTGGAAATTATTCATCCTTCCGTTCGTTGGTGTTTCTCTCATAGTCCTTAGGATTATGACTAAGTGGAAAATTAAGTCTCTATTTATTGGAAATTCTTCATCCTTCCCTTCATTAGTGCCTCTCTCATAGTCCTTAGAATTAGGACTAAGTCAAAAATTTGACTCTCTATTGACAAGAAATTCTCCATCCAACACTTTGTCAGTGTAGTTGTCATAGTCCTTAGGATTAGGACTAAGTGGAAAATTTTACTCTTTATTCCTAGTGATATAATTCCTGTTATACTCATCAATATGAATAGAATTGTTACGTTAGGAAGGTGTTGATGCCCCAAAAAGAGGAAATTCACTATCAGAAGAACACATGAATTTCAAACATAAGGTGTTGAACGATACATATGCTCTCTCTCCCACTAACAATTTATAGCTTAGAGAATGAAAATTTCCCCTCCATTTCCCCCCAAAAAAATTTCGCTAAAAAGTTTGCCTCCAAAAATTTTACTTAAAATGTTTCCCTCCAAAATTTCCTTCTAAAATTTATTTGAAAACATTATACTAGAATTTTGTCTTGAAATTTTTGACACTATATTCTACTCAAGTTTTCCACACAAATTTTCCTTTAATACATTCCTTCAAAATTAAAATAAATCTTTTACTTAAATTATTTAACATTAACTAGGTAATAAGTTAATTTTTATAATTTTATATTTTTATTTTTTATCCCACAGTTAACAAAACTTAGTGTAAACTATAATATCAACTATATATTATTTTTTCTTAATTTTAATTTTAATCCTGTTACCCAACACCTATGGGTAGTATGCATAGTAGATGTTTTTTTTCTCCTAGATTGTCCATAGCCAATGGCCAACAATCCCTTGTAGCCACTAGATAACTCGATGTGCCATTATCTTTTCCATCTGAGCTAACCATGTGGTCCCTCACCCATTTGTTATGATTGTATGTTTAAAGGTGGGCCTCCCAACCTTGAAGGTATGACCTTTCATTGGTATAATTGAGTTATTTTCCTTATTTTTCATAGGTACTTTTGGGAAAATATTAGTGGAGGGATTTGATGGAAGGCCTTGAGCTAGGTCTATAGCCTTTTCTCCACTTCCTAATTCCTTGGTTAGGTTTGTATCCTAGTCCCATGGGATCTCCTTTACTATCCCTTAGCTTCAAGGTTGGCACTACATGGGAAATCCTAATTTGGTTGTGTGGTCTTGTTTTCTGAATGCATATACATTACTCAACTCTGCTAGTTTCATCCTCATTCATCTCTTTTCACATATGGGTCCTCATGTGTCCACTAGGTCGACATTGGATTAGCCCCCCCCCTTGTCCACACCTTAGGTTAGGCCTAGAATGATACCCTAGAGATTTATGTAGCTAAAAAGGAAAGAAAAATAATGGTTTGGCCACTCTCAATAGGAAATGTACCACAAAATGTAAAAGGTGGTCAGTACATACACATTTAGCACATGGGAAAAAGCAAGACATGAGCTCTACCCCTTATTTATGGTCATGACCCTGGTTCTTATGGGCCCTGAATGAGCCTAGTCCACATTAATGAACCCATGATAGTGCCAACCCTTGGTGGGAAATGAAATGACCCACCTTAAGAGGGGGTACCTACTGTTATCTCCTACACATCATGCTCTCATTCCCTTGAGCCCCGAGAACTTATGAAGAAAATTCAATCAAAGGAAAAAGGCATATGAAGAAGGGTGGAAAAAAAAGATCAATGTAACTCATGTACCATGATTTTCTCCCTCCTACACTCATGCACCCAAATGTAGGTCCCCATCATCCAAGGTTCCATTGTATCATGACATGTGGCTTGGAGCATTTCCTTAATCCCCACTCGATTCCATCACTATATCACTTGCTACCTACCAATGGATGGATGTACCATGAACATGTCAGACCCCTTTAAAGGTTGAAACCAACTAATAGGGTCCTTGTTTAACCCCCTTGTTGAATTTGGATACAATTTTACATACCAAAGCCCACTATGTAAGGGTATTTCACCATGAAGTTGCCCATTGATTCCATGATTTGTAATCTCTTTCACTTGATTATTCTAATGATTTCTTGTATTGGAGGGCAAGGGGATGCATTGGAGCTTACGTAGTATTGTAGATGGGTCTCCATTTAGTTTCTTGTCTCCCAATATGGGCTTAAAGCCCTATAGAGGATCACATTATCACTTCTAGGATAGTCATTGAGAGCCATGGGCCTCCACCATAGCAAAGAGTACTTCATGGATCCATAACACCACTTAGTGATTGCTCATGTTCCACCTTTTGGATGAGGATGATGTTCCACTTGTACGATACACTTGGCATATCGTCCATGGTCTAGATGAGGATGTGTCTCACTACAGGTGACAAAGGGAGGGACTATTTCATAATCATAGCCCTTACATATGGTTTATAAGCATTATTGATCCACCCAAAGACCCATGAGGATTTCCTTGTGCCCACAAACCAACTTGGGAGCACCACATGTGAATTATTTAGAAAACAAAGGGCCAACCCCTTGTCCACTATATTTTGAGTCCATTCTCTTACCATTACACACTTTGGACTTCATTAGGCTTGCTGAATGTCCCACTGACTTGTTATACTAATCGTTTTCCCTCTTGAGAGGATTATCTTTATGTTATTGAGCTACGTTGGTGGGCCTGTAACCAAGGGATGTAATTATTGCACATTATTTTATTATTAGGGGCTTAATTATGATAATTATACAAATCAAACTCATTATATATGGTATAAATTGATGAGAGGTGATTCGTTTCTCTCATCATCACTTGGATTAGATTAGTATCTCTTGAGATATTTTTGCACTTTTTGTTTGGATTACGTTTTGGAGATTTCTTGATTCACTGTGATGTTTGGATTTTCGTTATTGTGTTTTGAGCTTGTTTCTAATGCGAAATTGATGAATGGATATACTCTCTCTCATGTAAGTCAATTTTTTTTGATGTTATTCTTGTTATCTTACTTATAAAATGCATGTGTATTGTTATCATTATTCTTGCACTAGTTAATGTAATGTTGTTTTCTTCTGGGACATTAAATAAGTGATTAAATGCATGTGTTGATCTTTGAGTGATTGAATTAATATTCCTAGAGGAACCTCTCAGGTTGAAGACCTCAAATTTGAAGTATAAATCCATATTGAACAAGTTTCTTACTTTCAAGAGGATAGAAAAGATAAATTAGGGCTCCTGAGGTCATGAAAATTCTCAATATATGTTTATCTTGACTCCATTAATCCCAAGAAATAAGGAACTGATCCCTGTATCCCTTTGGTGGTCAGTTTTGCCTCTCTTTTCTTCACTTTTCCAAATTATAGGCCTAACCCTAGAGGGTCACCTAGAGAATAAAAAAAGAATCATTATATCCATTCAAAACCCTTGAAGTGTTTTCCACCACTATGTTTGGGTTACCTTGAAAGGCCTCCAAATTTCAAGTGATTCCAATGGTGGAATCCGAAGTGATGAGTCCTAGAAATGGGTAATTATATGGGCTCATTCTGCCTCTTATTTCAACTTAATTCATCATTCTCGTTATTTTATTGCATGTTTTAATATATTTATGTTAATAGAGTGAATTGGGTTAGTCATTTTGCCATGTAGTCTAATATGTGCCTTATTCATATTTTTTGGTCAATTTTGGTTAAAGTCAAGGGATTTATGAGCAATGGCAACCAAAATTTGAGGAAAATAGGGAAGCAGATTTGTAGGGTGGTGTCTCCTTCATTTATGACCCCTTTCCTCAAATCCACCATCAGGAACTTGGAGCACAAAGGTCCACATTGATGATTCCAAGGGGCAACCGAGCAAGTAATATATGACTATTGTTTATCTCCAGTTCTGGGAAGCCAAGCTCCTTGATTTTAGGAGGGCTGTTGGGGGACTGCCTTTGTATAAATAGGGGGGCTTAGGGCCTAAGTTTTTTTAGCTAGATTTTAGCCAATTATTAGTAGACTTTCACACTTTTGTGCAACATTATGTCCAACTCATTTTCGAGTTCCTTTTTTAGAACAGTTTATGTAATGTAACTGCTATTTCTGATAATGAATATGAAACAGTTTTTGAGCTAGCACTGATCTCTTTTAGAGGGTTGAAGCTCTTGGGTTAGGGCCCAAACCAAGCTTCCCAACACCTCTTACTATGTATTTATATGTTTTTTCTTCAGTTCACGAGTTAATTTCTATTGCATAGATTCATTTTACTTTGTTATATTAGGTTGCTTTTGGTGGTTAGTATAGTTGTTTTTGCTTCAGTTGCTCAAGTAGGTTACTATAGTGATAGAATAAGATTTAAAAGGGCCAAAAACAAGCCCTGACCTCCTTTCTCCCTTCCTAGGACTATGATTTGAGGTCAGGGCACTACTGCTACCACCAAAAACATAGTTTTTGCTCTTCCATGCAACTGCTAGTGTGATAACTTGATTTGGAAAAGTTGATATTGGTTCAGATTCAATTTCTTAGATCATTTCCTATTCTTTTACCATAGTTCTCACCGCATTCTTTTTTGTTCATAGGTTACTGTTCAACATTTTCTGTTTGTAGGTCAGAAATTAGGTCAAGCTAGAAAAAATTATGTTTTCATGGAATAGTTAGTTCTTTCTTTGGTCAGTTTTGAAAAGTAAATGTGAAAATCTCTTGCAAGGAATCTCAGCTCTCCATACATCTATAGAACAGCTAGAACCAGCTCACTTCTCATAGATTTCCTAGCTCATTTGCAACATTTCGCCAATCTGCCCTAATTTTTGCGTTTTTTTCCATAAAGTTGTTTTCTTGCCATTTGAACAAATCCAACCATCAAATTCATTCTTGATCTTCTTTGATCAGTTCTAGACACCTCAACGCCTTCATATAGCCTTGGGTTCCCCTTTCCCATCATTTTTCCACCTTCAAAACTCCAAAAATATCTCTCGGCCTCCTCCTATAGATCCTCCTCTAGATCCCCTGCAGCGTCTTGTAGAACTGCTTGTGAGTGGTTTTTCGATGTCCAATTGCTATGGAAGTCTTGAGAAGAGTACCAGGGGCTTCTTATGACCCCTCCACACCTTCTCCACTCTCTGAAAAAGCCAACTTCATCTTCCTTTGCCACCAAACCTTTGTAGAATCACAACCAGATAAATCAAAAGCATAATAATTCCACATAAAAACACTCAAAAGCACAAAAAGATGTTTTCTTCTCATTTCTTTTCAGAAGTAGTTTGAATAAATGCAATTTACCTTTTCATTAGTCAATGGCACTCATTTCATCAGTTTTCATCTCTTTTCTTGCAAACGTAGGGTTAATAGGTAAATTAGGGTTTGCTAGGGTTTGCATTACATTTCTGTTTTCCTTCTCTTTTTACAAATAGAATAGCCCCTGTAGTGTTAATTTTCTTTCATCACAATTAAAAACTTCTTTTGAGAACTCATAGAAGTCGTCTTAAGCTCCTAGCGAACTTGTGCCAGTTGACCAAGTGATAGTCTGCAGTAAGAGCTAGTACTTGTGCATACAACACTGTCGCTTCCAAGTTTGTTATGAATTACTGAGCTAATAAAAGTAAAGAAGGAAGCCCCAGGAGTTGCAGCATTATTGCAATACTGGAGCTCACCATCCTTTTGGTGCCATTGTCGAGGAAGCGTCAGAGTATTTTGTGATTACTAATTTTCTTCTATTTTCTACTGCAACATTCTGCTAAGTAGTTTATTTCTAGAAAAGTAGATTAGGCATTTCCTGCTTTCATTTCCATTCTGCAATTTCAATTTCAGCAATATTAGATTAGGCATTTCCTGCTTTCATTTCAATGCAATTTCCATTTCAACAAGCGTAGATTAGTCATTTCCCGCTTTCATTTCAATTCTACAATTTCATTTCAGCAAGCATAGATTAAGCATTTCCTTGCTTTCATTTCAATTCTGCAATTTCATTTCATCAAGTTTATTTCAGTAGTTGCAATTTGTTGTTCAATCCATTTCAATTTTGTAGGTACAAGAAGAAAAAGTAAAAAACAAAAATCACCCAAAAAGAGATTTCCTTTCATGCCTCGTAGGAACAGAGACAATTCAGGAAAATTCCTACCCAACACCCCCACCACATCACTAAGTCACCCTTTTCTCTTCTTCAGTGGCAGTGATCCAGAAGAACCTATAGGTGAACCACCAGAGATATATGAAGATCCTATAGTAGAAGAAGAGCAAGAAACCATTCCTCTTGAGACCATGGCTGAAAACAAAAATGTTAGAGGAAATGGGGAAAGAATAGCGGGTACCTTTCCTATCCAAGAGACCAATGGGGACACTAAAATGAAAAACATAAGTCCTTCAACCTTACCCCACTTCCATGGATTGACTACAAAAGATCCTAATAACTTCTTGTTTGAATTTGTTGTTCTTTGTCGAACCTATGACTATGCAGAAGATGAGCAGAAGTTGAAACTGTTTCCTTCAACCCTCAAGGATGCAGCATTGCGCTCGTTTATGGGGTTACCTAGAAACAACATCACAACTTGGGCTCAGATGCAGCAAGCCTTGAACAACAAATACTGGGACTATTGTAGATCAAAGGATACCAAGGAAGAAATCTTCTGAATGACCATGGGAAGTGATGAATCCTTAGAAGACTATGAAGATAGGTTTCAACTCAGTTATAAAAGGGCCAAGTGCGCACTTGACCCCGATTCTTTGAAGTTGGTCTTGCTCATAGGAGTCCTTGAAGACCTTCTAGATACCCTCCATTTGCTGGCTGGGGGAGGCATCTACCAACTACCTTATGATGACATAAAAACTGTGTTTAGAAACCATTCTAGAGCAGCCAGAAAGAGAGGTAGGGGAAGTCAACCTTTAGCCAGTACATCCGCATCCAGTTCATCTCTTAGAAGTTAATTTGAGAATCGGCTGGAAGATTTCAAGAGCGAGATGAGGCAAACTCTTGCCATGAAAATGGATACCTTTCATATCAAAATAAAACAAGACGAAATTGATAGGGCTTTGGCCATCTTTTGTCCTAGGTGCACTAGAAGGCATCCTAGGAACAAATGTCCATTGAACTCTATAGAAGTGTGTTCAGTCTATGAAGAAGACCATTCTACAAATCAGTGCCCTTCCTTGCCTAGACTTAAAGTTTCATATCAGGGGGCCGAAGGAGCCACTGAACCACTCTATTTCATGAACCAAAGGAGGCCACATGGGCCCAGACCTTACCAACAGGGAATGTAAGGGACATCCCAGACTTATTACAACCCTAATCAAGCAACTTCCATGCCTTCTTGGGGTCCCCCTACTCATCCTTCCTAGTCCACAACCCCCCGGTCATATCCATCTCAATACCATGCTTAACTAGTTGCTCATTTGTTTCACTCTTATGATTAGCCACTCTTATGATTAGCCACAACCTCAGTGGAATGCACCTCATCAAGGGTGGAGGCCCCAGTACAAATCTCCTCCCACACTTTTGCCTCAACTACCTAATCAACCACAACCATTTCCTCCTACTCCACCAAGGCAACCTCAAATACCTACTCAACCAAACCCGAACTCCAATAACACACAAGCCCAATAGGTATATAGTGGAGAAAGATCATGCCTGACCTATGCTGTGGAGATTCAGGAGATTAACCTATGATCTGGGAAGGTTCTCCCAGATAACCAACCTCCCCTAAAGGAGGATGAGGAAGAAAAATAGGAAAGTGAACCAAAAGCCACTCCACCCTTTCCTGAGAGATTAACTGGAACCACACAACTGACCCTAGAAGAAACTGAACTTCTGGGAGAATTGAAACAGTTATGTGTAAAGATACCACTTCTCTAAGAAATAAAGGATGTATTATATACAACAACATGATCAAGGAGAAGTGCTTCAGGCACCCAAGCACGCGTAGGAGAGATGCTCCAACTATCAATATCATAGGACAACTGACCAACCTGATGTTGGAGCAGGTGATTTGTCGAAAATATCTAGACCCTGTAAGTCCTGTAGTCAATGTCCACATTAATGGCACCATAATCCCCCATACCCTGATTTATGTAGGGGCTACCATTAATGTGATGACCAAGGACACTATGCTTAAGCTTAATCTCCAGGGCTCCTTAAGAAAGACCACAACTGTACTATAGTTAGTAGATTGCTCCGCCATGACCCTTGAGGGGATTGTGGAAGATGTAATGGTCTCCATCGATTCTTGGGAGTACCCTGCTGATTTCTTGGTTCTCCAACCAAAGGCAAAGCTCACTGGGTATCGTCTCATCCTGGGATGACCTTGGTTGGCTACTACTGATGCCTACATTAGTTGTCGAGCTGGGAACATGACAATCAAGAATGGGCATATGTCCAAGCAGCTAGTCCTATATCCTCCTTCCCAACCTTTGTTAGAACATGATTTACCTCTCTGGTTGGAGGAGGAAGATGAGGATGAAGTCTATTCCGCACCACTATGTGCAGTAGAAGCTACCATGGGGGGCCCTACAAACCGAGGATGATCTTATTGAAAACTTGATTCAAAATCCACCCCCCAGTGTGTTGTCATTAGAGAAGCTGGTGGAAGAAACCCAAGCTAATCATTTAGTTGATCTGTGTGTGGCTGATTTGACCTCTCTCTGAGTTAAGAATGTGGAATTCAGCCCAGAAAGAACCTTGAAGATCAACTCATCCCTATCCACCTCTTAGGAGAAAGAACTGCATAGCTTATTGAAAAACCACTTGGATGCTTTTGCTTGGAGCTATAAGGAGATGAAGGGAGTCCACCCTTCAGTCTGCATTCATCAAGTTTACATTAAGGAAGATTGCAAACCAGTCAAGTAGCCTCAAAGGAGGATGAATCCACCCCTTAAGGACATTGTCAAAGAAGAACTACAAAAGTTGTTGGATGCAGGATTCATCTACCCTATCTCTGACAGCGAATGGGTCTCTCCTTTGGTGTTAGTGCCAAAGAAAAATGGGAAGTGGAGAATCTGTGTCGATTGTCAGGAACTAAACAAGCCCACCAAGAAGGACCATTTCCCTTTGCCTTTCATAGATCAAGTGTTAGATGGCTTGGCAGGGAAGAAGTTCTTCTCCTTCCTAGATGGGTTTAGTGGGTACAACCAGATCCAAATCAGCCCGGAAGACCAAGATAAGACCACTTTCACTTGTCCTTGGGGTACCTTTGCATACCGGGTCCTCCTTTTTGGGTTATGCAATGCTCCCACCACTTTCCAAAGAGCAGTAATGAGTATATTTGCTGAATTGGTTCATGATTCAGTGGAAATCTATATGGATGACTTTACCCCCTTATGGTTCTAAATTCCAGGAAGCCTTGACTAAGCTAGGAAAGGTTTTAGACAACTGCATTGAAATGAACCTATCCCTCGGTCCTAAAAAATGTGAATTCTTGATGACTAAAGGGACCGTGCTAGGTCATACAATTTCTCAGCAAGGATTATAGGTGGATCCCAACAAAATTGGCATCATCCAAAGGGTCCCACCTCCTCAAAAGTTAAGAGATGTTCAGAGTTTCCTAAGCTTAGCAGGGTATTATAGAAGATTCATTAAATATTTCACTAAGCTAGCCTCTCCATTGTTTGGTCTTTTGGGGAAGGATACTGAGTTCATATGGACTGACAACTGTCAAGAGGCTCTGGATACCTTGAAAAGTAAACTAGTGACTGCCCCAATTTTGAGAGGTCAAAACTGCGCCCTACCTTTCGACATTCATACAAATGCCTCAAACAAAGCGATAGGAGTAGCCTTAGGGCAAATTGATGAGAATTTGCCTTGTGCCATATATTTTGTAAGTAAAAACTTGACCAAGGCATAATTAAACTACACTGTAATCGAAAAGGAGCTCCTATTTGTAGTCCATTCCCTAAATAAGTTCCGACACTACATCACCGGCTATCAAACATTCATACACACTGATCATGCTGCAATTAGGTATTTAATGAACAAACTAGATGTAAATGCTTGTATTATTAGATGGTTACTTTTATTGCAGCAATTTGATTTAACCATTGTTAATAAGCCGGGTAAGGAAAATGTTGTTGCTAATTTTCTGTCTAGACTAGATCTGCCTGTGGGTCAAGAAGGAATGGTGGATGATCGAATGCTATATGAACACCTATTTTCCATCTCAGTACTTTTTCCATGGTTTGCTGATATAACAAATTATTTGGTTTCAACATAGTTTCCACCACACCTGTCCTCAAAATAGAAGAGCAAGATCGTGAGGAAAAGTGCCCCATCCACTTGGATTAGGGGAAATCTCTTCAAACATGGCCAAGGTCAGATTTTGAGGTGATGTGTCAGGGAGGAGGAATTTTTTGACATTCTCCTAACCTGTCATGATGGGCCCTGTGGGGGCCATTTTGCAGCAAAGGGGATTGCCTTCAAAATTCTGCAAGTAGGTTACTATTGGCCCACTCTTCATCAAGATCTCAGGTGATATATTAGCTAATGTGACTGATGTCAAAGGATGGAGAACCTACTCCAAGCGATGAGATGCCCCTACAACCTCAAGTGAATTTTGAGCCATTTGAGAAGTGGGGCATGAAATTTGTGGGTCTTGTCAACCCTCCTTGAAAAAAGAAATATTACATCATTGTGTGCACTGATTATTTGAAAAAATGGGCAGAAACAAAGGTGATCAAGGCAGCAACAGAAGAAAAAGTAGCTGATTTTTTGAGAGAGAATATATTCTACAAGTTTAGGTATCCAAGAGAATTAGTCACAGATCAAGGGAGTCAATTTACCTCCAATCTGATTGAAGACCTGCTCACACATCACCAAATTAAGCACAAAACTTCCACCCCTTATCATCCGCAAGCAAATGGATAGGTGGAAGTCACTAACAGAGATTTGGAAGGAATTTTTACCAAGGTAGTGAGCAACAACATAAAATATTGGGCAGATCGATTGGTTGAGGCCATCTTGGTCTATAACAACACCTAGAAAACCACCACAGGGTTCACACCCTATGAGCTGGTCTATGGGAAGAAGGTTTTGCTATCAATAGAATTTGAATATAACACACTAAGGATGGCAGCTCAACTGGACCTAGATCTCAGCCATGCACAAAAGTAAAGGTTACTTCAGCTAAATGGAATGGATGAACAGAGATTGCAGTCCCTTCTCCACTCAGAGGTAGTCCAACCTCAACGGAAAATATGGCATGACAGACACCTCAAAGAGAAACAATTCCAGCAAGGAGATTTGGCACTGCTGTATAATTCAAGATATAAATATTTCAAGGGAAATCTGAGGACAAGATGAATGGGACCATACACAGTAGAAAAGTGCAATGACAATGGTTTAGTTCTGATCCAGACCATCGATGAGGAAGCCATCCCCATGCTCATCAATGTGCTTAGGTTGAATATCTACAGGAAGCCCTTCTCCATGAAAGAATTCATTGAGAATTTGAGTAAAACAGTGTTGGTAGTGGAGCAGGTCTCTGCCTCCACTCCACCCATACCCTAAACACAAAAAAAAAGAAAAAAAAAAGAAGAAGAATAAAAGATCCTTGGGTGAAAAACTCTTGGAGGTGCCCAGGGTAGGCAATGAGGGTGAAAACCTCTTGTAGTTGCCCCAACTATCTCATAAAAAAAGAAAAAAGAAAAAAAAGAGAAAAGAACAGAGAAAAAAGAAAAAACAGAAAAAGCAACTTCTTTTGAATGCATTGCAGATTGTAGTAGGGTCACAAAAGAAAAAAAGGACATTGCCAGGTTGAATACACCCCTGATAGATCATTTCTCCATCACCATTATCTTTTCCTAGGCCCTGGTCTCACTTGTTTTGGAAATTATGCATCCTACAGGAAACTCTATGCATTATATTGGAGGCTCTTATAGAAATCACAGAGAGCTCGAAATCAAGTTTAGAAATGAATCAGATGGATAGAAATTTATCCAGAAGACCTATGGACCTCCTTGCCACCATTCATCACCCAAACTCTCCATTCCATACCTACACCATTGCATTTCCACTCGCTTCTTTCTTCCCTGCACAGAAAACACAAAAATTTTGTTTCCTTCATTTTAGAAAAAAATGATGAAGAATAAAACAACAACATCCTTAACTTGTTTCTTACCTAGTGCATCCCAGCTGATTTTCCTTTTCCTTCAAAACCTTCCTTAGCTATCTCTTCAATCCCTACTCAAACCTTAGCCAGAAAATTTAGAGGGAGAAGTAGTTACAGGAAATCCTATAGGATTCCTGTAACAGTTGATCCGCTTAAAAAAACAAGCTCTAGTGGCAGGGTCAATGCAAGCACAGGTGTATACAATGCGCAAGTAGTCGTTCTTGATTAAAAGATCACCAATGTGAGGTAGCCAAGTCACCAGTTCAGAAGCCACGAGAACCAACAACAGCAGTAATCCATGAATAGAGTGCCAAAGTCTGAGCATGCAAAGCATGGTAGTGACTAACAGTAAGTGACTAAACCCATTCCTTTGTTGCATGAATATGATTTAGAAACTGCATGAACCATTGAGATGGTTGCAATAAAACGAAATCGGTGGATAGCTAATTGGTCACCCTTGTCCAGTTCAAACAAGCCTCATCCAATTCAAACAACGTTCAATGGGTGCAATCGGCATGTGTGTTGAGTCAACTCGGGAAGAAAAACTCAAAACAGGTAGTGGTGGTGGCGTATAACGGGAACGATTGAAGTGATTGTGGGCAGGCGGCATGAAGTATCGTAATGGCACTGAAGTAGGGACCAACGGTCCAGATGAAGATAACATACCCTTCCTACCACCTCACCTTGTCACTGTAGAACATGCCATAAGCTTAAGTACGCTGCAGTCGATGCCTTCATCAACTTTGTTTCATTTGCATCGTCGTGCTCTCGACTGCAACAACTTACCCACCACCTTCAAAACCTTGAAACAGTCGCTTTCTATCAGTTTTGAAACCCTTCTGCTTATCGGGCTCTACAGCAGCATTATCGCACTCTAGAGGAGTGGAAACATAGTCTACAAGAGCCTTGCTACAGGAAGGTCAGTGGGAAGCTCTGTAGAGGAAAATTCAGGATTTTATGCTGAATTCGAGCTCAAAAAAGGTAGGCTTAGAAAACCCACTCTGGATGTTATATATCTACAAAAGGTGGTGGGATTTGAAGTGAAGTTTTGAGTTGAAAAGAAAAAAGTGAGAATAGAAGTCTACCTATGTTATTATGAAATATATACAGTCTCTCCATTTTACTCTCTGCACTGAAAGTCTATCTCTTTCTTCTCCGTGGTATACTCCTGTATGAAGAAGTGATGCAACCATAGGGAATTAAACCTATAAAAGAATGAATTTGCATTGGGTGGTCTGCTTACTTTGTGAAGAGGAAGAAACACTATCTGGTATACTCTCTATTTAAAAAAATATATATATATTGTTTCCCTTAAACAACTCGAGAAGTAAATCAAGTTCGAGAATAGGGTTTGAAGGGTAGGAAAGTTACAATTTGTTTTTGTTAAAAAGAAGAAACATGAAAAACTCTCTCCAGTTCTAGAAAGAAAAAACCTCAGTTGTTCCTCTGTTTTCGGGCTTGAAAATTTGCTACCTTCCTCCTCACCTGAGAATTTCCAGTAGTCACTGAACATCATGATAAGGGGTTTTATAAGAAAGGAGCCTTTGAATTCCACCAAAATGCATGAACACCTAGAAGTGGTAGCCCTATTTCCCAGGGAAAATTGGATGCCTTTCTTTGAGAAATTTCATGGGTATGATGAGGAAGTTACAAAGAAATTTTTGTTGTCTTTAAAACCCCACTCAAAAACCCATGCTACAATCAGTTTCAGGGGTATAACCATAGAACATACACCAGAGTTCATCAATAGAATTACAAGTCTTCCACTTGGGCTCCCCTGGAGCAAAGAAGAAAAATCACTAGGACAGGTTGCTAAAAAGACCTTTTTCCAGCCTGATGAACATCCTGTGGAGGAAAAGAATGGGATTAGAAGGACAAGTATACCTTATCCATGGGGCGAGGTCAGCTATCAGATCATGAAGTATATATCTTGTGAAGGAAGATACAACATTACTTATGGTTATCATTTCAGACTATTACATGAACTAAGATATGGCATGGACCTACTTGCATCTAGAAAACTTGGTCTTCCATATTTTCTCCTCCAGTCCTTGATAGAGTGTAGCACCAAATTGAATGTAGGGGTTCTAGACTAACTGGCTCACCATGGGTTCATTAAGTTGTTGGTGGAGGATGCCCTCTACACATACACAATCCCTATAGCCTAGGATATTTTTAGGAACATGACTAAAGAAGATGACATAAAAACTCTCACTGGTGATCTTAGTCCATCTGGAAGTGAAGAGGAGGAAAATAAAGAGGAACCTAAGAAAGAAATCCATGAAGAAGTATAGAATATTCAATTGGAAGAAGAAAAAGAAGAAAAATAGAGAGGAGAGGAGAAACATGACACCACCATAGTTGAACCTAAAGTAGAGAAGAAAACAACATCAAAAACAGAAAAAGGGAAAACCATAGTAGAGAAAAGGAAGAGGACAAGAACTGAAAAGAAGAAGCCCAAGACAGCTTAGAAAAAGGCTACCATAGGAAAGGTAGAAACTCAACAAGTAGAGGAGAAAACAACACCAAAGATAGCAGAAACAAAATCAGAGGCAATAGACATAGGAAAAACAACAGATGAAAAAGAAGAGAAACAACAAAAAGAAGTGTCTCCTGAGACACTAACAAGAGAAGCAACAATTTTTCTTGTTGCACTTAGTACTCCAGCCAAGCCCAAAGGGGACAGGAAGAGACAACCATCTATGTTTTCAAAGCTCAAAAGAGCACCATAATCAAGATGGGGAATCCTCAGCCACCTTCAAAGGAACCCGTCATCATTGAGGATGCACCTACTGTAACAAAGGAGGAGTCGCCCTCCAAAATCTCCATCACTTATGAGAAAGGAAGTCCTAAGACATCTACCTAGAAAGAAAGGATCAAATTAATGGACTCTAAAGCAGTCCTATAGGAGGCGCAAACCTCTCTATAGGAGACATTGGCAAAGCTCAAAGAAACTGAAAAACTGGAAAAGAACGTAGAAGAATAGACCCAGGAGGAAGATAAGGCAAAAGAGATACCAGAGCCTAGACCTTAGCCTAACTTAGCCTCCTACTACAACCTTCTAGAAGGTGGGAAGATCATCCCACGAAAGTTTGTAGTGCCTCTTTTCTTCGAGCTGGAAAAGGAAAGAGTCAGGACCCATACATCGATGTAGATTGCAAAATCAAAATGGGTAGAAGACATTTGGCGCATGGAAAATAGGTTGAGAGAGATGGGAAAATAATTGAGCATGGTTAGGCATACAGAAAGCATTAGAAGAGCTTAATTGGAGGAAGAAAATGGAATGTTGAAAAAACAAGTACAAGAAAGGGAACCTCTAGGAGGAAATGAGTTGTCAATCTTAAAAGGATAGCAATAGAAAGAGGAACTCCAGGTAGACAGTGAGGCAGCAAGCAGATAGCAACAAGAAGAGGAACCCCAGACAGATAGTGAGAAATTGATAAAAACAGCAACAGGAAAAAGAGTCCCAGGCAGAAAATAAAGTGCTGATTTTGAGAAGACAACTACAGGAAAATGAAGCCCAGTTAGTCTGCATGGTCAGCTAGGCAATGGAGGCATTATAGTGCAGGAAGCCAGCTAAATCATATCCACTGTACCTTAAGGATCAGTGGCTCCAATTTCAGATTAAGACACTGGCACAGAGGGGCACAATACCTTTTGAGGATTATGACCAATTTATGCATTTATGTGAGCACAGTTCAGTCGAGGATAAAGTGAAGCTAGCAGAATTTTACCTGCACAATGTGGCACTTATTGAAATGAATTTATGAGATCCAAATGTTGCATTGGGAGACTTGCAACTAATGGTTATGGCATCTTGGATGAGCCATAAAGAGAAAAAAGTAGTAGAAATACAGAAAATGATGGCAAAAGAACTAAGTTAACCCCTGATGATTAGAGCAGAACCAGTAGAACCCTTGGCTCTCATCTATGTCCACCAACACCTTGTAGCTAATCCTCAAGTTGTCCCTAACTATGTTGATAAGCAAGCCCAGGCTATTTCTCATTTCGAGGATATGGAGAGATTGTTTGGCGATGACTGCATTCATGCTTGCATGAGAAGGTGGAATACATTGCCACACAACCTAAGGATTAGGGAGTATCACTCCCCAAATAGGATGAGGGAAGCCATGAGGAGAGTGTCCTTGTATAAGCACTCAATTCAAAGCTTGAAGGCAAATTGTATTGGCCATAAATTCAGTACTCCACTGCTGCTAGGACTGCTGGAAGGAGTAAAGGAGGAGGAAGAACAGAAACAATGGGAAGAAGTGGATAGGAAAGCAAGTTTCCATGATAAAGAGGTAGTCATCACATGAGAGGCTTGGGATGTTAGGGAATCTGTCAGAGCCATTAAGGATGAAGAGTTAGATTAGTTGCTCAGAGGATGAGTAACCCATTCAGCAGGGGGTGATGATGAGCCTCAGAAATGGATAATTATATGGGCTCATTCTGCCTCTTATTTCGACTTAATCCACCATTCTCATTAGTTTATTGCATTTTTTTGAATATATTTATGCTAATAGAGTGAATTGGATTAGTCATTTTGCCATGTAGTCTAATATGTGCCTTATGTAGATTTTTTTGTCAATTTTGGACAAAGTCAAGGGATTTATGAGCAAATGGTAGCTAAAACTCGAGGAAAACAGTGAAGAGGTTTTGTAGGTGGGTTTCTCCTTCATTTATGACCCATTTCCTTGAATCCTCCATCAGTAGCTTAGAGCATAAAGGTCCACACTGATGATTCCAAGGGGTAGTCGAGCAAGTAAAGTAGGATTGTTGTTTATCTCCAGTTCTGGGAAGCCAAGCTCCTTTATTTTAGGAGGGTTGTTGGGGGACTCCATTTGTATAAATAGGGGGGCTTAGGGCTTCAAGTTTTTTAGTTGGATTTTAGCCAGTTATTAGTAGATTTTTGCACTTTTGTGCAACATTGGGTCCAGCTCATTTTCAAGTTCCTTTTTTAGAACAGTTTATGTAATGTAATTGCTATTTTTGATAATCAAGATGAAACAGTTTTTGAGCCAACACTGATCTCTTTTAGAGGGCTAAATCTCTTGGGTTAGGGCCCAACCCAAGCTACCCAGCACCTCCTACTATGTACTTATATGTTTTTTCTTCAGTTCATGAGTTAATTTCTGTTGCATAGATTCATTTTACTTTGTTAGATTAGGTTTCTCTTGATGGTTAGCATAATTGTTTTTGTTTTAGTTGCTCAAGTAGGTTACCAAAGTGATGGAATAAGATTCAAAAAGGCTAATAGCAGGCCTTGACCTCCTTTCTCCCTTCCTGGGACTACGATTTGAGGTCAAGGTACTACTGTTGCCACCAAAAACACAGTTTTTGCTCTTCCATGCAACTGCTAGTGTGATACTTTATTTGGAAAATTTGATATTGGTTTAGACTCAATTACTCAGATCATTTCCTATTCTTTTACCATATTTCTCACTGCATGCTTTTCTGTTCATAGGCTACTATTCAACGTTTTCTGTTTGTAGGTCAGAAATTAGGTCAAGCTAGAAAAAGTTTTGTTTTCATGGTATAGTTAGTTCTTTATTTGGTCAATTTTGATAAGTAAATGTGTAGATCTCTTGCAAGACATCTTAGCTCACCATACATCTATAGAATAGCTAGTACCAGCTCACTTCTCATAGATTTCCTAGCTCATTCACAACATTTCGCCAATCTGCTCTAATTTCTGTGTTTCTTTCCATAAAGCTGCATTCTTGCCATTTGAACAAATCCAACCATCACGTTCATTCGATCTTCCTTGACAATTTCTAGACACCTCAAAACCTTCATCTAGCCTTCAGTTCCCCTTTCCCATCATTTTTCCACCTTCAAAACTTCAAAAATAGCTCTCGACCTCCTCCTGTAGATCCTCCTATAGATCCTCCTATAGATCCTCTGCATCCTCCTGTAGAACTGCCTATGAGTGGTTTTTCGAAGTCTGATTGCTATGGAAGTCTCCAGAAGGGTACTAGGGGCTTGTTAGGACCTCTCCACACCTTCCTCACCCTCTGCAAAAGCCAACATCATCTTCCTTTGCAACCAAACCTCTGCACAATCACAAGTAGATAAATCACAAGCATAATAATTCCACATAAAAACCCTCAAAAGCACAGAAAGATGGTTTCTTCTCATTTCTTTTTAGAAGTAGCTTGAATAAATGCAATTTACCTTTTTAGTAGTCAATGGCACTCATTTCATCAGTTTTCATCTCTTTTCTTGCAAAAGTAGGGTTAATAGGTAAATTAGGGTTTGCTAGGGTTTGCGTTACATTTCAGTTTTCCTTCTCTTTCTGCAAATAGAATAGCCCTTGTAGAGTTAGTTTTCTTTCATCACAGTTAAAATATTCTTTTGGGAACTCATAGAAGTTGGCTTAAGCTCCTAGCGAACTTGCGCCAGCTGAAAAAAGTGACAGCCTGCAGTAAGATCTAGTACTTGTGCATACATCAGCATCACTTCCAAGTTTTTTATGAACTACCGGGTTGATAAAAGTAAAGAAGGAAGCCCCAAGAGTTGCAGCATTATTGCTGCAATACTGGAGCTCACCATCAAGATATAACAAGTTTTAGTCTTAAGACAAGCTATTACCCTAGGCTGATTTTGGGTTAGTGTACTCATTAGGATCATTGCATTTAAATATCAAAGTTAAACTATTCCTTTGATCATGTTCCCTACCCTAATTAGATCAAGCCCCTCATTGGGTGATCAAGTCTATACCATTAACCTAGATTTGGGTCAACTTGTCCTTGTGTGGTCTCATAGCTTTCTAATTTGAATTTCACAAGGATTACATAAAAGCCTCTTATCCATATTGATCCTTAGGTATAGAAATCCCCTTGTTAAGGAACATCCTCTAAATCTAGGCCTAAGAATCCTCTTATCCCTTCCTAGAGAGCACATCACCTTGCTTTTGAAGAAAGCAAACTATCTAATTGAGCCTCTTTTGTGAATAGGCCTTAGGAATATCTCAGTATCCTCTTATTGACCTTTTAATCTAGTGATTCCCCTTATTACGGGTCTTCTCCCATTAATGGACTTTTTTAAAAGGTAGGGAGACTTAGCTAAGGTGACAATGGGATATCACTCCATTGTTGCCCCTTGACCTAGTAGTTGCTATATAGGATGCCTTCCTAGGGCCCTTGCTAGTTTGAGTGGTAATAGTTTGACACCATTCTCTGGGACATGAGACATGTGTCTTGTTTCCCTTATGAAATCATTTACATAACATTCTTGATGTCTCCAATGGAACAAAGATGCCCTAATTATTCATTAAACTTCAAATTTAAATTATTGTGGGGTGAAGCAAATATTTATCAAGGCATTTGTTTTTAAATGACCCTAGTGACTTCATTTTAATCCTAATATGAAACATCATAAATAATGGAATATTATCAAGAATAAAATACCTATGGCTCTACATTACCAAAACTCAATCATTAAGACCTTCAAGAACTACAAAAAGGTATAGGCCAATATGTCAAGTTCTATGAATTTTTTTTCGAGAACATGGATATAGAATACATGCTGAGGTTTCATGGGACAACAAAAAGAAACTCTACATAATATTTTTTGCGTATGACAAGGATCCTAGTTGTATCTTTGAATTTTCTAGCCAAACCTACTCTTTTAACTGACTAACCTTATCAATGAAAAATATTATAACCAATCACAAAGCCCCATACACTATAATCAATCGGATGGTTAGGGTAACCTTGAAGAAAATTAAATCATAGAGGACCATTATGAAAGTAATGAATGTGTGGAAAAAGGGAATAAATCTAAATAATATAGTGACAAGCACCTTTAGGATGCAAATTTTAAGGATTGAGAGTGTGCATGGCATGAGTGAAAGCCATATTGAATCCCATGAGGACAAACATGATGAAGTGGGGAATTTTATTCAAGAAGAGGTGTTTGAAGATATGAATATTGTAGCTCCCATGTGAGGATGCCATTTCTTATTTATTATGCATTAATGAGGGAAAATGGGATATGGGAAACCATAATTTTGACAATGACCCTATTTATGATATTGACATGGAAAATTTTGTCAAAGTGGACTCTTGTTTTCTCTAAGACATCAATCATGATGAAATGACTACTCACATCATTGAAGGGGAGGATGTTTGTTTTCCCATGCATGAAGAAGGTTTATTAGGAATAGAAGGAACCATTTATGACATCAATGGCAACACTCACGAAGGCCTTTCAGGATCCCAATAACATAGCTACAAGATAAATGAGTCCTTTCCTTGACTTCTCAACTTATCGCAATTATTGATAATAAAATTTCCTCTCCTCGGTATGAGGCTGAGGAAGAACTATCCATTAGATGTATCCCACCTTCTCCCTCATACCTTGAGGATTGTGACGATGATTATCATGAGTAACCTTCTTATTTTGTATCCCCATGTCATTGGTCTCCCTTTCCTCCAAATCTTGAGCCTATGGTGGTCATAAAGCATGATATTAATTTTGAGGACCATACTGGGGATGATAATCTTGAGGTTGTTATACATTAGAGGTTTATGAGCTTAATTGTTAATATCTATATCTTTTGGTCGGAAGAAAGGATCCCATGGAATAGATTACATCCATTGTATCTCTCTTTCCCATAATGCTCCATGCATGGTCATTTCATTTTCCCACCTCCCACCTTTGTGAACTTCCATGTTGTCATTCCCGCCCTTGTCTCTGGATCTGTTGCACAAGTAAGAAGAAAGGAAATTGTTTTAATATTGATTAGATTCTATGTTGGTTGCATTGGGGTATGATTACATTTAGTATTTAGGTGATGTAGCATGAAGGTTAGGGTCAGATGCATTGCATTATGATTTTCTCATTACAACTATCATCATATGATATTATCATGGTAGTTTAGTTACATTCATATGAAAATTTCACGACATGATTTTACATTCTTGTTGATTTGATGGCTTAATACTAAGCATGTGTAATCGTAAGACACCACAAAAACATTTTAGCCCATGTTCTTGGTCTTTGATATGTGTAGGTAATAGTTCTACAATACCAAGATATTGTTGGTGTTCTCATAGCCTCCCTCTCGAGTAAGTTTGCACACCTCCCCGAGATCTCATGTCCCAATTGGAGCCATATGTTACCCACCACCTATGAGTAATATGCATAATTTTTTTTTTTTTTCCTCCTAGATGGTCCTCAGCCAGTAGCCAAAAGTCCCTTTTAGCCACCAGATAACTTGATGTGCCATTATCTCCACCACTTGAGCCAATCATGTCGTTCCTCACCCATATCTTATGATTGTATTTTTGAAGGTGGGCCTCCCAACCCTGACAATATGACTTTTCATTAGTATAGTTGTGTAATTTTCCTTACTTTTCATGGGAGATTTTGGGTCTGTATTGGTAAGGGTATTCAGGGAAGAGGGTGGGATATGTATGTACTCTTGTCTCCATTGCCAGATTTCATGGTTATCCATGTATCATAGTCTCATAAAATATCCTTTAATATCCATTAGATTTAGGGTTGGCACTACATGGGAAATCTTTATTTTGGTTGCATGGCGTTGCTTCTCGAAACCATATACATCACTCCACTTTGCTCATTTTAGCCCCGTTAATATCTTTTCCCATTTGGGTCCACATGTGTCCATGGGCATCAGATTGGGTTCGCCTCCTCCTCCCCTTGTCCACACACTGGTTCAAGCCTGGAACGATGCATCAGATATTTATTTAGTGAAAAAGAAAAGAAAAACCTTGATTTGGCCACTCGCAATAGGAAATGTACCACAAAATGCAAACTATGGATGGGATGTACAAATTTAGCACATGTGTAAAATCCAATCATGAGATCTACCCCTTATTTATTGTCATCATCATGGTTCCAATGGGCCCTAGATGATCCCCATGCATAATAAGTGTTATGCAACCAGCTCAAAAAATAGAAGAAAAGATGGATCAACAACTTCAAAATCAACCTCTTTGAGGGGGCAACCTCCTTTACATTACAAAAATAAACAATTCTTGGATGATATAAATGAAAAGACCTCCTTTCTACATATACGAGTCTAAGGGGTCACAATATAATCAATGCTGACATAACAATGATAATGTAAGAGAAAATCAATAACAATAGTGGGCTTCTATGGGGCACAATAAGAATAATATGGGGACAACATGGGTGCAACAATAAAAATAGTGGGCTTCTATGGGGCACAATAACAATAATATGGGGACAACATGAGAACAAAAATAAGAATAGTGGGCTTCTATGGGGCGCAATAACAATAATATGGGGACAACATGGGCACAATAATAACAATAAGGGGCTACAATGACCATACTAATAAGGGAATACAATAGTATTATAGGGACCTGACATGCCCTTCTCCTTTAGAAAAGTGTTATCCTCAACACTTGAGGAGTTCTGGATGCTTCTTTATAAAATTCTCATCCTCCCATGTGGAGTCTTTAGCGGGTAAGTTCTTCTACTTAATGAGATAATTTGAAATTGATCAAGTTCGTAGCTATCGCGTTCTTGTTTCTGTGATGGCTTCAAGTTCCAATATGATTTTCCTTCCTCATCAAGTTCTGGAAATATTGTTTGAACTGGGAGATTATCACCTATAACCTTCTTTAAGCATGAAACATGGAAAACTAGGTGCACTCGAGAAGCTGCATGAAGCTCCAATTTGTATGTCATAGTACCAATCTTTTGCAACACCTTGTACGAACCATAATACTTTAGTGATAATTTATTATCCTTCTTATTTAGCTTGAGGGAAATTTGTTTGTATGGTTATAGCCATAGAAATACTAAATCACCTACATCAAAACTTCTTTTGCTGCGATGTTGATCTTCTTGTTGTTTCATTCTATTCTGCACCAAAGTGAGGTTATCCATTAAGAGTTGGAGAACTTGTTGATGCTAGATGTCATATTCCACTGTTTGAACCTTGAATTCTCTCTTAAATATGATGTGATGGATGGTGGATGATATCCATAAAGTGCCATAAATGCGTCATTTTTGCTGCAGTATGAAAGGAAGTGTTATAACACCATTCTGCCAGAGGAAACTATTTAACATGTTGGGTCTGTTTATCAGATACAAAGCAATGAATATATCCTTCCAAACATTTATTTACTATCTCAATTTTCCCATCAAACTGAGGATGATAAGGTGAGTTACGAGCTAACTGAGTCCCTAGAGAAGAATATATTTTTTTCCAAAAAATTGCAGTGAAAATGGGATCTTTGTTTCCTACAATAATCTTTGGGTTTCCATGTAGCTTTCAAATTGCTTCCATAAATGCAGTAGCAACTGTATTGGCTTTAAATGGATGTGATCATGCAAAAAAGTGGCATATTTGGTAAGTCTATCAACTATCACCACGATGACACTATTTCCTTTCGAATTGGGTAAAAATATGATAAAATCCATTGAAACCTCCTCCCAACATTGACTTGGAATGGATAAAATTTGTAATAGACCTAGGGTTTTAATTGTTTCAAGTTTATTTTGTTGGCAAGCCAAACATTCTGCCACAAACTTTTGAATATAATATCTAAGCTCATCCCAAAAAAAATCCTTCTTAACTCTGTGGTAAGTTTTTAAAAACCCTTAGTACCCTCCTAAGGGAGAGGTGTGTAAGTCCATAAGAATCTTTTGTTTGAGTTGAGAATTATTATAGAGGTATAAGTGATATATGTACCATAACGAATCATTTTTCTAGCTAAATGTATTAGATGTACTAGGATCTTGTCATAATTTTTGAATGAGTGCCCACACTTTTTCATGATTCTTCCATTCATCCCTTGCTCTGTTTATCCAATTTGGTTGGATAATAGTAATGGTGCAAAGCAATGCTTCCACCTCCTCATCCTTTCCACACCCTCATCCTTTCTTGAGAGTGCATCTGCAAAAACATTTTTCTTCCCTTTTTTGTAGATGATTTCAAATCATAACCCAACATCTTTGTGACCCATTTTTGCTTCTCTTCTAAAGATTATCTTTTTTCTAAAATGTATTTAGGACTATCATGATCCAGTTTTACCTTGAGTTGTCTCCCCATTAGTTAAGGTAGCCATTTATTAAGTGCATGTAGTATTGCCAACATTTCCTTCTCATAAATAGCTTTATGTAAATACTTTCCTTTGATTACATGACTTTTAAAAGCAATGGGTCTTTCTTCTTGCAACAAAAAAACACTAATTCCATTTCTTGAGGCATCGCATTCGAAATAAAGGTTTTTGTGAAGTCTAGTGTAGATAAGACTAGTGCTTGGCACATTTCCTCTTTAAGATGTTCAAAGGCCTTCGTTGCTTCTAGATTCCATGAAAATGAATCTTTATTCAATAATTTTGTTAGAATTCAACCCAATAAATCCTCGCATATGATTTATGGATGTGGGGATTTTCCATCCGCTAATGGCTTCAATTTTGCTAGGGTCTTCCTTAACACCTTCATGATATTAAATATGACCCAGATATTCCACCTTTTGTACTCCAAAGAAACATTTGGGGGTTTTCTCATATAATTGTTTCTACTCGAATAGTTTGAGCACCTTGTCAACATGTTTAAAATGATCCTTCTAAGACTTTTTGTAGATTAGTATATCATCAAAAAATACTAACACAAATATTCTAAGGAAGGGTTTGAAAATGGAACTCATCAAACCTTGAAATGTAGAAGGTACATTAGTAAGGCCATGACCAAAAATTCATAATGACCCTCATGTGTTCTAAATGTTGTTTTCGAAATGTCTTTAGTCTTCATTCTGATTTGATGATTTTCTGAACAAAGATCCAAGTTGGTGAAGTAAATTGATCCATGCAATTCATCCAATAATTCATAAATTATAGGAAGGAGAAATTTATCTTTAATAGTGAGCTTATTGAGCTCCCTATAATCCAGATGCATGTGCCATGATCCATCCTTCTTGTGCACCAATACTACTCAAGGAGAGAAATAACTTTTACTAGGTTGAATTATACTAGCCTCTAGCTTTTCTTCATCCATACGTTCAATTTCATGATTTTGGGCATAGGGATATTTGTAAGACCTGATGTTTGGAGGAGCACTTCCTAGAATCAAATGAATATCATGACCATGATCATGAATAGGTGGGAAGCCTTTGGGAGTCTCAAATACCTTGGAGTGACCATCCACAAATTTTTTGGAGATATGGAGATTTAAATTATTTAGATGTGGGAACCTCTAGCGAACATAATTATGAAATCATGCCTCATTTTTATTTCTTTAGAATATTTTTCACGTCGTTAGAGCTAATTATATTTCCCAATTTCCCTGAAATACCACTTCATTCAACTTCCTTTTCTTTTGAAAAAAATTCAAGAAAATTTCTTGAAAATTAAAATATATTGTACCCAACGATTCTAGCCATTAGACTCATAGAACAACATCAGCACCACCCATTGGAATGGAAATCATTGGACTATTCAATACATATTTTCCCATGGGTAGCTTGATATTATGGCACCTTCCAGAGAAATTTATGGTTCCTGCATTTTCATCCATCACTTGACACTCTGGTGCTAGATATAGGTAGAAATTCAATTCCTTCGCTATATTACAATGAGTAAAATTATGGTACTACCTGAATCAATCAACACTAATACCTTTTTCTTCTTGATATGTCCTTCTATCTTGAGAGTTTGAGGAGTGGTAATTCTGGCCAATTCATTACAAGATATGGTCTGATTCATTTCTTCTTTCTCTAGGGTTTGTTCCTGGTGTATATCCTCTTTTTTTGAAGTTTCTTGTTCCTTTTGTTCCTCCTCTTCACAATCTACATAAAACAATTTCTTCTTAGCACACTTATGACCTTTAGTCTATTTTCTATCACAACTTTAACAAAGCCTTTTTGAATTTTTTTCGTAAATTTTTTTTGGTGTCAACCTTTAGGTTGTGGAAGGCTAGGGGAAACAACACTTCCATCTTTATACTTGTGAGTGGTAGGCTACCTTGTTGCCATAATTTTCCTTTGAATTTTTCTTGCCAAACTGAATGCGTTCTCCAATGAATCAGGTTCCCAAAGGTGAACCTCATGTTGGATGTTATCCTTTAAAGTACATATGAAGACATCAATCCTATGCTCCTTTGGAATATCTTTTACCCTTATTTTCAATTTTTGGAAGTCCTCAATGTGCTCCACCATTGAACCCTTTTGTTTGATATTTATCAATTGGCTAAAAACTGTGTTTCTTTTTGTATCCTCAGAATGTCCTATCATTTCATCCATAACAATTGCCCAAGTCATAATTTGTTTACAAGATCAGAGCCATCAATACCATATAGACTGATTGGGTTCCAAATATAAAGTTGCAATGCATGCCTTTTGTGTGTTTTTCACATTATCGGGATCGAAATATTGCTCCATAAGTAGTGTCCATGTTGTGGGATTGTTGCCATCAAATTTCTTTTTATCGACCTTCGGAACATGTTGGGTCTTTAATTCAATGTTACAGTCTAGGAAATCATGGTTAAAATTTCTTTTGTTCTCATCATGAGTTTCCTTTACTACCCTTTCGCCATTAGTAATCATTTCTTGTAGTAACTTTGTCAAATCTATCCTCAAATATTCCATGTTGCCTTTAAGTTTTGCTTCTATCGTAATTTTGATATATCATGTTCATTTCTTCCTCTTCTTCACGAGTCATGGTAGAACTTTCATGTTTCTTACTAGGTGTTTCCATTTTCCTTCTTCAGGGCATAAATTAATGATAATTAGTCCTCACTATGCCTTGTGCATCACTTCAAACTAATTTTTCAAACTAAACTTATGAAAATTGAAAAACAACTACACAAGTTTTTTCGCTTTGGAGGAGCTCGATATTGAATCTATCATATCTCTGTAATTTTGCATCTCCAAGATCTAAAATTGAATCCTATGGTAGATCTTTGTGTCCTCTTACAAACCCTGCTAGATTGATCAATATTGGATTCTTCAAGAAATATTTATGCCAAATCTCCCACGATTACATGATTGTAGACTAGTTCAGTAGAGCGTACTTGTACGACTTGGAACATGTCACTGTTTTGACCTTTGGAGCTGAAAATGATACAAAAAATACTAAAGTCTATCCTCTTTCTATAAATTCTCATGAAATTTCAATCCGATGCTATGAGAGAAATTTATGATGATTTTCCCAAGGTCACTTTTTTGGGATGTAATTCGGGAGCTTGAAATAACCTTAACTTCCTAGGATCATATCTCCGTAAATCCAGCAAGAAAATATCTAAAATTTAGACCCGTGGTTCATCAGGATTTCAGATCAAATGGGTTTTAATTTCCTCTTCGAAAACATCGTAGAAAAAATATTATAATTAACATTACATGATGACTTGTTTGGTGCAGTGAAACCCTAGAATCCAAAGCTCTGATACCAAATGTTATGCAACCAGCTCATAAAATAGAAGGAAATATAGATCAACGACATAAAAACTAGCCTCTTTGAGGGGAACACCTTCATCACATTACAAAAATGAACAATTATAGGATGATACAAATGATAACAATAATAGCAATATGGGGACAACATGGGCATAACAATAACAACAAGGGGCTACAATGACAATACTAATAAGGGAATACAATAGTATTATAGGGACCTAACAATAAGGGACCCATGATATTCCAAATCCTTGGTGGAAAATAAAATGCAGCACCTTGAAAGCAGGTACCTACTACTATCTCCTAAACTTCATGCTCTCATCCCTTAGATCCCAGAGCACTTATGAAGAAAAATCAATAAAAGGCAAAAGGCATATGAATAAGGGTGGGAAAGCAAATGCCAGGGTAACAAATGTACGATTATTTTCTACCTCCTACACTCATACATTCAAATGTGGGTTTCCATCATCATAGCTACCCTTGTACCATGAAATATGGCCTAGACCATTTCCCTGATCCCCACTCGATTCCATCACTATATCACTTGCCACCTACCAACCAATGGATGAACCATGAACATGTCAGACTGATTTAAAGGGTGAAATGACCTAATATGCTCCATGGTTAACCCCCTTGTGGACTGTGGAGACACTTGTAAATGCGAAATGCCACTATTGTCAGGCATGCCACCATGAAGTGCCCCATTGATTCCATGGTCTGTAAACTCTTTTACTTGATTATTCTAATGAATTGTTGTATTAGAGGGAAAGGTGATGGATTTGATCTTATGTAGTATTGCTAATAGGTCTTGATTTAGTGTTTGGTCTCCCTATATAGGGTCTAATCCCTCTAAAGGAACACATTGGCACTTTTAGGATGAGCGTTGAGAGCCATGGTCCTCCACCACAGGGGAGAGTACTTAATGGATCCCAAACACCACTTAGTGATTACTTGTGTTCCACCTTTTGGATGATGATGATGCACCTGGTTCACCATGTCTAACCAGATCCACACTTGTAGCATATACATGAAATATGTTCCAAGGTCAAGATGAGGGTGCCTCTCAATGCATGAGAAAAGGGGGGCTTATGTCATCATTCTATCTATTGCAAATGGTTTACAAGCATTACCAATCCAGTTGGAGACCTATGAGGATGTCCGTGTTCCCCCAAAACCAATTGGGAAAGCCACATGTAATTACATGGAAAACAATCGGCCAACCTCTTGTACATTATGTTTGGAGTCCATTCTCTCAACATGGCATAGTTTGGACTTAACTAGGCCTTCTCAGTGGCCCAAAAGCTCATTATATTGATCATTTTTCCTGCCTAAGAGCATTCTCTTTATGTTATTGAGTTATATGGGTGGGTTTGTCAGTAAGGGATGTTATTATTGCATATCATTTTATTATTTGGGGCTTAATTAGGCTAATTAGGAAAATCAAACTCATTATAGATGGTATAAATTGATGAGAGGTGATTCATTTCTCTCATCATCACTTGGATTGGATTAGTATCTCTTGAGAGATTTTCACGCTTTTGGTTGGGATTACTTTTTGAATCTTTCTTGATGCACTATGATGTTTGTATTTTCATTATTGTCTTTGAATATTCTTTCTAATGCGAAATTGATGAATGGATATGCTCTCTCGCTCATGTAAGTCAAAAAATTTATGTTATTCTTGTTATGTTATCAAATTCATGTATCTATTTATCATTATTCTTGTATGGGTCAATGTAATGAAAAATTCTTACGGGATATTGAATAAGTGATTAAATTCATTTGTTTGATCTTTGAGGGATTGGGTGAATGCTCCTAGAGGCACATCTTAGGTTCAAGACCTCAAAACTTTGTCACTTTTGCAAATTTGAAGTATAAATCCCTATGGACCTATTTTTTTCCATTGGAGAGAATAGAAAAGATCAATTAGGTCTCATTACCTCATGAAATTTCTCAATCTATGTGTAGCATGAATCCATTAAGCCCAAGCAATAAGGTACTAACCTTCGTATCCCTTTGGCAATAAAATTTACCTTTCTTTTCTTCACCTTTCCAAATTATGGGCCTAACCCTAGAGGGTCACTAAAAGCATCAAGCGAAATTCATTATATCCATTCAAAACCCTTGAATTTTGGCTCACTACTACAATGAGGTTATATCTAAAGGTCCCCCAAATTTCAAGTGATTCTGATGGTGGAATCTTAAGATATAGCAAGCCCTAGCCTCAAGACCAAATATTTTCGAAGGTTTATTTTTGATAAGTGTCCTTATTATGATCACTGCATATAAATCTGAAAATAAAATAGTCCTTTTATCTTGTTCTACCCTAATTAGGTCAAGCCCCTCATTTGGTGATCAACTCCATACAATTGACCTAGTTTTGGGTCAAATTGGTTCTTTGTGGTTCACTAACTCTCTAACTCCAATTCGACAAGGATTACATAGAGGACTCTCATCCACAAGTCTCCTTAGGTCTTGGAATCCCCTTGTTAAGTAACATCCTCCAATGATAGGCTCAAGAATCCTCTTAGCCCTTCTTAGAGAATCCATCACCTTGCTTTTGAAGCAAGTAAGCTATCCAATTGAGCCTGTTTGATGAATCAACCTTAGGAATCACTCCTTATCCTCTTATTGATCCATTCATCTAGTGATTCCACTTATTATGGGTCTCCTCCCATTGGTGAAAGCTTGTAAAGAGTAGGGAACCTTAGTTGAGGTGATAGTGGGGTATCATTTCATTGGTTCCCCTTAACCTTATATTCTCTCTATAGGATCCCCTCTTAAGACCCCTGCTAATTTGGGTGGTAAAAAATCCCATACTAAATAAGAAATAAAGTAATCCCATAATCTTTTCAATACATTAACTTTCATTGTTACTATTTCTCACATCACATCAAGTCTTCTTGTTGTTTCCATGAAAAGGTTGGAGAGATTTTGTAGTGGAGCTACATTAATACTGAAAAGACATTCAACAGGATATTCTCTCATTTCAAATGTTAGTTTCCCTTCTATTTTGACCATTTAAAGAGGAATTTGGGGAAAATTGGTTGTTTTATTGTTTTTTGGTGACAAAATAATTTTTTTAACTGTTTTTATTTTTTTCAAATATTTATTTTAATCATCTTTCAAGGGGAAAACCACATAAAAAATAAAATTATTTGTTTTTTATAGCGAAAAATGTGAAGAAATAACTCATTTATAGAATTTTGAGGAGAAAATAAAAACATATATTTAAAGGTTTTGAAATGGAAAAACCAGTTTTCAACTTTATTTATTTATAAATAATTTAATATTTTTTTATTTTCCTTCGGGGATGGCTCAATCCATTAATTTGATAATTAGGAAATTGTTGAAACAAGATAGGCCATGGTTCAAATCCCCTTGAGGTGACCAATTTATGGCAAGGAGGACCGGTCATAAACCCCTATAGGTTTACTAGTAGCTACATGTCAGGCAGACTGTTGGGTTCCTCCGAGATACAAAAACTATCAGCCCTGCACCGACAAGGGTGTCGACAGGCTACGAAGATGCCTAGGTAGGCTGTCTAGGTGCGTCTGTAGCCTAGAAATCTCCCGCTAGGTGAGGGGACCAATTGTGGGAATAAACCCCCTCACCAAGCAAGGTACTAGTACATTCTGGGTGATCTACCCAGGCTTGTCGAGAGTATACCTAACCCCTGTTAGTGATACAGATCTTGGCGAGAGGCCCCCAAGATCTAAAAATTGAAATGGAAAAATAAAAAGAGGAGAATGCCCAATAAAAAAAACCACCGAGAAATCTCTTATTAAAATAGAGAATAACTACAAAAGGTACATTGTGGCCGACAAATTGTCCTTTTACAAAATGTGACTTGTTACTTATAGTATTTTTTGGTTACAATACCATGGGTAAATTCCATGGGTGAATGAATACCATAGGTGGATGTCATACTACCATGGGAAAATACCACGGGTGAATGAATACCATGGGTGGATGTCACTTACATTACCATGGGTGGATAAATGCCATGGGTGGATGCCACTTACAATACCATCGGTAAATTCCATGGGTGGATGAATAACATAGGTGGATGACTACCATGGGCTGATGCCATTTTCCATTTGGGTCATTCCTCCCTCGTTAAGAAGCAATGGTCCCCATTGTGTGAAGTTCCCTCTTGTAAATCCTTTGTTGAATATGAAGATCCACTAAAGATAAGGATTTTATGTGGTTAACTCATAACCATGATGAACAAAGATATGAGGATAGAGATGCCGTGTAATGCTTCTAACCATTGTCATACTGACAGTGTGTAGCCTAGCAAATGGACTTTGATGTAGTGTGGGTTTGTGGATGACCCATAACCATGAACAATGAAGGTATGAGGATAGAGATACCCGGTAATTCTCATGACCAACTATCTGTGGCCTAGAAAATGGACTTTGATGAAATGTGGGTTTGTGAATGACCCATAACCATGACAAATGAAGATCTGAGGATAGAGATACCATGTAATGCTTGTGACCTGATGTGATACTAACAGTGTGTGGCCTAGAAAATGGACTTCGATGACAAAGCTTTTGTGTGCTTGATCCATAACTGTGATGTTGATTTTTGTTGAAGTAGCAGGTACCTACACAACTTGGTTTGGGAGGGAACGTCTCTAAAGCACCCAAGGCAGATGTTGCTATGCTAAAAATTATGAATGTGAAGTAGGTGCCTACTAAAGCGGGGTGGGAGGGCACGTCTACAAAGGGAACCCACTCTTAATGCTACTCTAGAATTAAAATGCTCATAACTCGTTCAATATAACACATAATATTTATTATAACCTATTTTTGAAAATAGAGTGACCATTCTATATCTTCTCATGTGTTGGAAATCCTTATCTTGACACTCTAGAATCTCAAATTCGCGCTGCAACTTTTTCGCCATCACAAAAGTTCTGAAAAAATAGTTGATTTTAAATCAGCGATATCTCCAACATCCAAACTCCGATTTGACCCATTTTTTTTAAGATTGAGTGATTTTTCAAGTAGAGATTAGATATACAATCCCTTTCTAAAATTATACATGAAAGGTTCAAAAATGATATGATATCTTCCTGAATTATTGTCGAAAACATTTTTGCAACATAACTTATTTTAAATCAACGATATCTCCCTCATTCAAACTTTGATTTGACTAATTTTTTGTTTTCAAATTTGGGTATTTTTTTACAAGAAATCTAGATCTGTTACTTGTTTTCGTAAATGTTTCACCAAAAATTTCAAATTTGATCTGCAAAGTCGATGCCCAAAAACATCCCTCCTCTGATACCACTGATCTAGATCTTGGTGGGAGGACCCCAAGATCTGAAAAAATGAAATGCTAGAAGAAAAAGAGGAGAATGCCCACTAAACAAAATCACAAAGAATTTTTTTATTAAAATAAAGAATAACTGCAAAAGTGACATTATGGTGGACAAACTATCCTTTTACAAAATGCGACTTGTTACTTATAGTATTTTTCGGTTACAATACCATGGGTAAATTCCATGGGTGAATGAATACCACAGGTGGATGTCCCAATACCATGGGATAATACCATGGGTGAATGAATACCATTGGTGGATGTCACTTACAATTCCATGGGTGGATAAATAAGATGAGTGGAAGCCACTTACAATACCATGGATAAATTCCATGGGTGGATGAATAACATAGTTGGATGACTACAATGGGTTGATGCCATTTTCCATTCGGATCAATTGGGATAGTGGATTGATTCCTAAAATAAACCCACTTGCCTAGGGGGGGCGGCAAGGCCCAGGAGTTGCATTGTAGATCAATGAACATGGAGATGATTGGCCTTGGGTGTATTTCCTAGGATGCCCAAGGCATTATGGCCTCACCTCGAGTGAAGGGGTCAGTTTCGGAAATCAACACCCTCACCTAGCAGGGGGCAGTAGGGCTCGGGAAACCTTCCAAGGTGCACCTGTGGCCTGTCGGTCCCTCACTGAGTGCAGGGGTTGAGAACCCCTAGGTGATCTGTCAAGAACTCCAAGGGCCCATCGGCCCCCACTCCCCTGGATATGTCACGTAGGGCCTTCCTACCCCCCACTAGGAAAGGGCTCGACAGGTCTTAGGTAGCATACCTAGGGGTGCCTAAGGCTTGCCTGCCTCCCGCTAGGCAAGGGGGGCAAAATTGCCCCCCCCTTGGTCAGTGAGGGGATGACATGCATTAGAGAACCTGGCCAGGGGCACCCAAGGCCACTCCATGCCTTCCAACACCCCGCTAGGTGAAGGGGCCAATTCCTAGAATTGGCCCCCTTGCCTAGCGGGGGGTAAACTGGTCACAGTCATGCCCACTAGGCGTAAATTTTTTTGTTATAAATTCTTTTATTGTTTTTTTTTTTAATTTTTTTTTTCAAACATTTTAAACTAATTTAATACGTTTTTTTTCAAAAATCTAAAATAAATGATCATTGTTATTTAATAAATTTATTTTAGTTGTTATATATTGTTTCTGTTTTTTTTTTTACATTTAGAGTTATTTTATTTAAGTTTAATAATTTATTATTTTTAATAAGCTATGCCTTTTATTTAATTAACACACACACCACACAAAGATATACATATACATATACTAATATACATATACATAACTATACATAACTATACATATACATATACATATACATATACATATACATATACATATACATATACATATACATATACTATACATATACTATATACATATACATATACAATACATTATATATATTATAATATATATATTATATATATATATATGGCATCAAAGATGGGATTTGTGAATGTTTCTATGACAAGGTCAACAATTACATCTTCTAAAGTTGTAGTTGGACCCTTTATGAATACTGTTCAACGAAACCAAACTGAGACACATGAAAAAATTCAAGCAATTAGCCCCTAAATTGAATTCAATATTATTTCAGAATGGAAGATGACATGAGAAATAAATAAAACAAAATTTTACGTAGCATGTTAAATATAAAGAAAGTGATGAAAATGTCCACATATATCTATATGTTGCTATGATTTACAATGTAAAGCCCCACCTTACCAACCATGAGTATTATACTAATATATTGAGTACAAAGACTCAAAATGCAATAAACTTTTTCTTTTTTAGACATAAAGTTAATGCAGGGTCATATTTTCTTAGTGGTATCATTTACACTACACACTAAATTCTATTAACTAACCTAAGATATTTTTAGTCTGGCTACATGGATCATTGTTTCATCAAGATCCAAAACTTACAACCATAATATTTTCTTCTAAAGCTCAAAAATAATATTTAAAATAAATAAAATACCTTTAGTGGGATGAACAAATATCAAAATTTACAAACCACAATTTCCAACAAGCTAATTGTTAATTTTGTTGCAATTAAATGTGTTCAAGAGTGGCTAATTTGATTTTATTCTAAATAACATGCCTATGAATCATTTACTTAATAGGAGAATCAACTTCTATAGGAGTGATATCTAATAATTATGAATTCATATGTAAGCTAACATTATAAGAATTCACTTACCCAAATTTAACTTCATCAACATGAGTTTTTAACTCAATAGAATTATCACACATATTCATCGAGACATTTCCAAAAACACCTTGGTTACAAATCCTAATTTCACTTAGGATTTTTACAGATAATTCAAAAATGTAATTAGTTACAATCATTGAGAAATTATGTCAAACATGTTAGGATATTCCGACACATAGGAAATAATTAAGTATAACTGGGCAGTGTATAGTTAGGGAAAGTGTGTTTCTTTAGTATGTACTTTTTGTAACTTACAATCAAATGGTCATGGTATGCTCTAGACATGAAGTGATCCAACAGTTCATTCTCTCCTCGGTATTACCGACACTTGATTTGTGGCTTAACACCCGATTGGTCCATGATCTCTATTTAAAGAGCATGGAGGATCATTTTCGAGGTGACCATTCATGAAAGAAGATTATGTAAATTTTCTTTCTTTGACATTAATAAATTGCCTGAAGTGGTTGTGTTGCCTTAGGCTGCGGACTATTTCCATCTTTGAGGGTTTTAGCCATGTGAAGAATACTAGTGTACTATTATGTGATTTGTGTGTGAGTGGTGTCCTTTGGTGTTCTATCTAAGGAACTTACCCTATAAATTTTTACATGGTATCAGAGCTATTCAAGGGTTGCATCCTTTGGTGATCCAAATCTGAATCCAATACAACTGCATTCAACTGTTGTTTCCTAGATGTACTATTTCTAATAATTTTCAGGCTGAGAGGACTACTCTATTGTGTTAGGAGCATCTGTTCCAGTGAGGAACCCTTTTCATTTCATGCGGAAAGGTTTCCTATAGCCTTAGCTAAGTTATTTTTAAGATATGGAGGTATATAGTATTTATTTGTAGTTATAGTTATTCATCTCTCTATTTATTTTGGTTTACAATCCTCTATAAAAAACTTTTATTACTGGATCTATACCTTTGATTTTTGCGTATGCTCTTTGACCCCGTGACTCTGTGTAATCAAGGAAAAATATAAAGAGAATGAAATTTTTTTTCTCATGCGTATGCTCTTTTCCACTTTGCCTTAGTGTGATCTCAAAAAATTAGAAACACTGAGGAAAATACTTAGTTTTTGGAAAAATTGAACTTTTAGCTGTAAGGCTTGGATACTTTTGCTTGTTTGTTTGGTTTGTGTCATTTTTTTTTGCTTTGTAGGCAAAAGAGTTTTTTAAGCAATCATGCACCCCAAAACTTTAGTGAGAACAAAAAAAGGCCTCCTCACTTTCCAAAAATTACTAACCTTTTAAACTAGCTCACTTGGTCTAAAGTTACTTTATAAAAATAGAGGTTTTGGGTTCAAGTCTTTATTTTTGTTGAGTAATTTTTTCAACAAACACATGTAGCTTATGTTTTAAAGTTACTTTATATAAAAGTGTTATCATCCATTATAAAAAAGTGAGTCACTTATAATTGTAAAGTCACTTTATCTTTTATTTAAGTTACGATTTAGTTGATAGTTTATAAATTACCATTGTAAGAGTGACTTTCACTTATTTAAAAAATTGGGTCAAATAAAGTAATATTTTTTTTAAAGTGGGATAATTAGATTAAGTTTGGAAATGGGAGTATTTTTTTTTTTAATATAACATTATCATCAACTTCCAAACATTCACGTGGTTCGTTGGTATCTTCAACAACTTTTCTTCCAAAAGCGATAACTTCTTCATTCGAAAGCCATTTTTAGAGATGTCTTTTTAATCGAAATATTTTTTCGAGATCTTTCCATTGGAACACTTAGTTTTATCATTTACAACTTTATTTTCTATTAAAATAGAAAGTTCATGCCTAGTTATTCTTGACAGCACTAGCTACATTTAATGGCTGTCCTACATGGTGGATTTACTTAGAAGTAAAGATGTTTATAGAATAGCCTTAGGCCAAGTGTCTAAACCTCAAGATGAAGATAAGCAAGATAAATGGGAAAATAAGAAAGATAAAGCATGTGGGTTTATAGGGATGTTTATTCTTCAGACCTCAGATTCCATATCATAGAAACTGATATGCTCGACAAAGCAATGAAAAATATTAATAAAGTTTTTGGAATTAAACATGAAATTAGAGCCCATCAACTTGAAAATGAGTTTCCTACATTGGACCCCCATAATTTTTATTCCATTGAAGATTTTTTTTTTCCAAGTTGAAGACCCTTAGACTTCTCTTGGAAGGTGTTAAGATTAAGAAATAAGATGGTAGCTTTAGCTATTCCATTCTTACTAAGTTAGGACCAACCTACTATGTGGTTGCTTCCACCTCCACTCTACTAAATAAGCCTCTATTCCTCAAGGACAAGACTATAAGTCCCCCTCTTTTGATGCGTTTTGTGATTCTTTAATAGGAGAAAAAGAAAAATTCTTATATCTTGGTCTTATTAATACTAATAACTCTTCCAGGAAATCCTTAGCATCCTAGTAGAAACCAAGTTCAAAGAATCCTAAGAAGCAACATCCAAAAAAGAATGGTCAAAAACCAAACAAGTGTCCTAAGCCATTTCAATTTCAAAATGAAAAATCAACTCAAAAAAAGGATAAACTAAAAACAAAGGGAAGAAGACCAATAGACATTCCAAATTTTGTAATCGTGACGGCCACTTAGAATCCAAAATATTTAAGAAGATGGGAGATGGATGCAACAATGAAGAAGCATAACATCCATTTGGAGTACTCTTCAACTCCATCTTCATCTTCAGGAATAATACTTTATGCATGTGGCTGTCAAGCATCTCGTTATGGTTATGCACTAAATCTATCTTCTTCTTTTCATTCTCAAGAGTGGCTCATTGATTCTGGAGCTTCTTATCACATGGCCAAAAACAAAGCCATGTTTTCTTCTTTAAATGATTGTAACACCAAAAATATATATGTTGGTGATGATAGATCTCTTATTGTTGCAGGGACTAGAACTATTCATTCAGACAATGGTAAATTTAATGATTTGTTATGTGTTCCTACCTTATCTTGAAACCTTCTATATATATATTAGATAACTCATTTAGATGAAGGTAAAACCATTGAATTTTCACCTCATGACGTTGTAATTAAGGACCTAAGAGATCCTAGAAATATTTTAGCTACTAGCATTGCTGATGATTCTAAAAAGTTGTGTAAGTTTAATAAATTTGGGCCATGACCTCCTCCCTCGGTATTTGTTGCTCATAATGATGAAGTGAGAAAACTTTGGCATGAATGATTTGGTCACTTAAACTATCGCTCCCTTCAAAATCTATGTAAAGAAAATATGGTGAAAAGTCTTCATATGGTATCTTACAAAGATGGTATTTGTTCCAAATGTGTACTCAGAAAACATCATCGAGATAGTTTTGAAAAATGTGCCTCTTGGCATGCCTCAACGCCTTTACAACTTGTGCATAGTGATTTATGTGGCCCACTTCCAGTTGTTTCATTTTATGGATACAAGTATTTCTTAACTTTCATTGATGATTTCTCTAGATGAACTTGGGTATACTTCTTAAAACTCAAGAGTGAAGTCTTTAACATGTTCTTGGCCTTTAAGGCCTTCCTTGAGAAGAAATATGGACATCAAATTGTTAAACTAAGATATGATAATGGCGGAGAATATGTTAACAAAAAATTCATCAAATTTTTTAGTGAGCATGGAATTCAATTGCAACATACTATTCCATATACTCCATAGTAAAATGGTGTAGTTGAAAGGAATAATCACACGTTAAAGGAAATGGGAAATTGTATGCTTTAATATAAAGGAAATAATCTTCATTTTTGGGCATAAGCAATTAACTGTGAAAATTACATAGTAAATCCCACTCATACTAAGATTTTAAAGAATTTCACTCCAGAAGAAGCATGGAGCTCAATTAAACGAAATCTAAGTCACTTTCATGGTTTGGGAAGTGAAGCATGGGCCCATATTCTAGATGAAAAACATAAATCCTTAGAACATAAGAGTGAAAAATGTATTTTTGTTGGATATGCTCAAGATGTCAAAGGATATAGACTTCTTCAACATAAATAAAAAAACATTATCATTAGAAGAGATGTAAAGTTTTCTAAAAATATATTAGCCTACAAGCCTAGTTCGGTGGATGTGCCACCTCTCTCTATCGCTTCTACTTCTAAAAATATTCCTCCTTCAGATGGTGGCAACGAGGATGACAATCCTCCCCCACCTTATTGAGATCCTCCTTTAACTCCTCAACCTCCAAAATGGGTTCGCGCTACTCGGGATGCAGTAGGTGCTCTTGTAGGTGATCCTATAAATCAATGTCATACACGTTCTCAGTTAGATAGAGCCTCTTCTTTAATGGATCAAGCTTCAAGAAATTATGATCCTAGCACCTTTGCAGAAGCATTAGGCCATCTAGATTGGGATGCAACTATGAATGAAGAATATCGTTCATTATTGGCAAATGATACATGGGACCTTGTTCCTCTTCCAAATGGACGAAAACTTGTTAGATGCAAATGGGTTCGGAGAACCAAGTTTGGAACAGATGGAAAATTTGATAAACATAAAGCTCGTCTTGTTGCTAGGGGTTTTCACAAGTTGAAGGAATTTACTACACTGAAACCTTATCCCCTATTGGAAAAATGAACTCTATCTATCTGGTTCTTTCCCTTACTGCCTCTTTCAAATGGGAAGTCCACCATATGGATGTTAAATCCACCTTCTTGGATGGGGACTTGCATGAAGAAATCTATATGGAAAAATGTCCTGGCTTTATACAAACAGACTCCAACCTTGTATGTTAGCTTAAGAAATCCATTTATGGTCTCAAGCAAGCCCCTCAGGCTTGGTGTGCAAAAATTGATAGCTTTCTTTTAGATATTGGATTTTCTAGGTGTCATTCTGACAATACTATCTACAGAAAGAAAGTGGGTAAGCCTCTTATAATTCTTGTTCTTTATGTTGATGATCTTATCCTGGTTGTGATCCTAGCCTTATAAACCATGTGAAGTGCATACTTAAATAGAAGTTTGAAACGTCAAATTTAGGAAACTTGCATTATTTTCTTGGTATTCAAGTCTTGCAATCCAAAGACGGTATTTCCCATTCCCAGTAGAAGTATGCTTGGGATCTTCTACACCACTTTCACATGGAAGATTGTAATCCATCCCCTTCTCCATTTTATTCTGGAGCTAAAATTTTAGTCACTTGTACTTCTCCTGAAGTTGATGATACCTTATACCATCATCTTGATGGAAAAAAAATTGTATCTAACCCATACCCATCCTTACCTTTCCGTTGTTGTTGGCCATCTTGCTTAGTTTGTGCAAAATCGACATTGTTAGGTCCCTATACTACTACTGTAACCACTTATTTTTATTAGTCCAACCCCATTATTATATTGTTGTGCCATGTAGTCCCCATATTGTTATTATTGTATCCCATAGAATCCCACTATTGTTATTGTTGTGCCCTTACATTATTATTGTTATGGTGACCCTGATTATATTATGATCTCCAACACTCCTATATATAGAAAGGCAGCCTTGTCATTTGTATCATCCAATAATTTTCCATTTGTGTAATTTAAAGGAGGTTTCCCCCTCAAAGAGGTTGATTTTGAATTTGTTGATTTATCATTTCTATCTTTTTGTGAGCTGGTTTCATAACATTTGCTATGAGAGCTTTAGATTCTAGGGTTCCACTGCTCTAAACATGTCATTGTGGAATTGTTGTTATAAATTTTTCTCTACAATGTTTTAGAAGCTAAAAAAAACCCATTTGATCTGAAATCATTCTGAACCTCGGGTCCAAATTTCAGATCTTGTCTTGCTTCATTTTCAAAGATAAGACCTGAGGATGTTAGGGTTTTGGAAAGCTCCAAAATTCCATCTCAAACAGGTGATTGTCGCACTTTTGCTATAATTTTGTTTCTATGAAGGTTCAAAATCTAAAATTAAAAAACATTTGAGCCTAAATCTCATTGAAGCTCATGACCGAATTTCATATAGTGTTTCACAATATTGTCATAGATTTGGTCCAAGACATTTAGGGTTTTTGCAGTCTCTTGAATTACATAACAAGGAGGTGACGTTGGGAAAAGAATCATAACTTTCTCTCTGAGCATCATATTAAAATTTCGTAAGAAGATACAGAAAGAGGATGGACTGTACTTTCCTATCTATGTTTTTCAGGTCTGAACATCAAACCTATGACACATGGCACTTCATACAAGTTCACTCTACTGGACTATTCTATAATCAGGTCATTGTGGGAGATTTCACATAACGCTTCCTTGGAGAATCCAAAGACTTGCGAGGTTGGAAAGAGGGCTCAGAGGGATAGCATAGGAAAAGATATTCAACACTTGAAGTTGTGAAATTGTAAAGTTATAGTGGTTTAAATATTGAGCTCCTAAAAGAAAGAAAAGTAATGACTCGAATCAAGAAAATAGAAACACCTAGTAAGAAAATTTGGATCGATGATTTGAAGAATATGAGTGAAGCTAATATAAATAGTTTAATATGTTCTGTTAACACAAAACCTAGCCCTGATAGGTTGCTGATCAGGTAGACCTTGAGTAACTGTTTCAAACCTACTTTTGGGTAAGGCTTAGCCTCCCCAACCTGAGAGGGCTCTCTCACAAAATTAAATATTTTGATAATGAATAAGATGGCTAACTCTACGAAACAGATGAACAAGTGTAAATGGTTGAAACACAATTGGAAAATATTCATTGGGCTTATGGAGTCAAATATGCTTCAGTATGACAGTAATGTTAGCTTTACATAGAAGTTAGGGCATCTAGAATTCAACACATAGAGAATACATCAGAGACATACAGGACCACACAGTTTATAAATGTATGAAGGAAGTTAGAGCACAATCAGTGATTTCTAAGTAATCACACATTCATACCACTGTAGATAATGAGAAGAAGACAATACAAGACATTCTGAACATTGAATTCCTTCTGATTCTTGAGAAGTAAGGCCAATTACTGTATTACTAAAATCAGAGTATTACACAAAGCACAATATAAGAGTTTCTCTAACAATTTCCAACCTTTTGTACCTTAGATCTTCTCCTATATATAGATCTCTTTAAATAACTGAGATTCCTCCTCCAGCATGAGGCAAATTCGAATTCTTCCTTTTATGACAGCTATTGACACTTAAAACTAACTATTAAATGTAACTGACTGTTAACTGGCAGTGCTAGAGACCTAAAACAATTAGGAGTATAACTCCTCATCATGTTTGTAGTAGCATTTATTACAATCCAAACTCGTTCTCTGACAAATGGCCTTCTTCAGTTTAGCTTTGGTGGAGGTTTGAAACACCTTGCTAGCCCTTGATGCCTCATCCCTTTTCTGTTCTTGGAAATTAGGAAGTTGTTCCTATTTTTCTGCTTTTGGTCTCCACAACGATCTTTGAAATCAATTATCCCTGTTGTTCTTCTTAGTTACATAAAATTGCATTGGATTATCTTGTTTTCCATACACTACAGACTTTGCTCATATACACGTGGTAAAAAAAAACTTCTTTAATGCTGCCTGATGCCTTATGAACAATACTAGCTATGAAATAATGACCACTTATATAATATATGGCTTAGAGTTCATAGATGTCCTTTCTTCACTTGATTTGCCTTTGTTGGATACTTATACTTTGTAAAGGTTCCTTTTTAGACACTCTTCTTCAAAAATATTTCTTTTTGTATCTCAAAATTGGTTCACCAAATCATAATATGCAACTACAACAGTTTTGTAGCGCCTACGAAACTACTGTGCATTAGGCATCCCCTATAGCAGTTTCGTAGCGCGCTACGAAACTGCTGTGTAATTTTAAAAACATAGTTTTGAGGCCAAAATTTAACTCTCTTGATCTTTCTTTTCCTTGAAATGGCTTTTCCATCTGCCATGAAGTTGTTCAAAACTGAAAACATAGACACCATTATTTTAAGGTAAAATTCAAAAGGTAATCTATCAAAATTTAGGGCTTAGCCTTACTTGCTATGTGATTTCTCTTAGCTAAGAATGTCCTTCATGCTGGATTAGTTGTGTATTCAGATATTCAATTTTACTCTTCATAATTCTGATTCCAACTCTCAGTTTTGCATTGACCTTTTTGACGTATCTTGCTTCTTTAATTGCAGGGACTGTCTAGGTGTAGTATTGAGCATGACAATTTACCACTTCGAGAATTGAAATCGTTTTATCTTCCCACAGAGCCTCCATTTTATTGAAATAATCTTCCTTTATTGCATGTTTGCTTGAGGTTTTCCTTAGTTTGGCAATTTCAAGATTTTCCAAATTCAATTTTCTCTTCAACTCTTCAACACTACATTCCTCTTGTTGAGAGATGACTACCTTACCTCTATTGTTTTTATGTAGCTGTGATGATGTTTTTGATGCAGTCATAAGTACTTCATAAGATTTTGTTACCTCCCCTATTTCACTTGCTTCTGTTAGCGCCTCTTGTATCTCTTTTGAATGCCTTGTCACAGGTCTTCTTGGCTTAAAAACAAATTTAGAAACCTGATCATCAAATTTGAGTTTTTTAGAGGTTTTGGCCTTTTTGGTTCTTTATTTACTTGTTTCTATCAAGTCTGCTCGAACCAGAGGAGATTATTCAATTTCAATAGCTTGAATCAAATCATTCAGAATTCCTTTTGAAACTAGGCTTCCCTCAATAACCACTGTCTTGCCTTTTTCTTTAGCTAACTGGCTCCTGGTTACTCTTCTCTGGACCGTTTCACTCATATATTTCTCTTCTACTGCCTTTTTCATCTGAGCTTTCCCTTTTTTTGACTGTTGGGGTGTGTCTTGGATTACTAATGGTCTTGTGGGCTCCTTTACCTATTTCCTAACTTTCAATTTCATGAATCTCCTTGATCTCGTTTCTGTACGATGACTAACTGATGATGGAGAAATCTTCGTAGCCTGAGGGCTGAGGCCAGATTCATTCTTGAAGCCAGACATAAGCATGAACATGGACCACTCCCTATCTATTTTCTAGAGATCATGCAAAATGATCAGCTTGACTAAGCCGTGATGAAACAACGAGGTCTCACATGCTTCCTTCTTCAATTGAACCTTGTCACACATTTTGCCTAGGCTACGAAACAAATAGAAAGCCAAATCAAGAGATATCTTTCTAGTGAAATGAAGCAGAAGCTTGAAGTGATAAGAATACACCTTATGATACCTCCCCTCACAGGTGAAGTATCTCTGTATGCAGGTAAGTAAATTGGCATATGAATCTTTGACAAAACTCCTGGGCACTGACTTGTTTAAGTCTGAATCAATGAACTCTAGCTTCAAAAATTCCTTGCATGGAGTCATATCAAACTTGAAATTTTTAAACCACTTCTCCTATCCCCTTGGAATTTCAGTGACTGCAAATATAACCTCTGGAGAGATTGGTAATTCGAGCACCCCAACTTTCAAATTCAATCTTGTGAAATTTAAATCAAATTCCCTGGTAACTTGCATATGGCCTCCTTGAAGTTTCTCACAAAACCTCCAACAGCCAACCTGTTTGAAGGCTCATTCAACTTCATTATTCTTTAGGATAATATCCAAGCCTTCAGGTTCATTCCTCAGACACCTACCTGACCTATGATCTTTCCTTTATGTAGACCCCTCCATGGAATTCCTGCAAAGTGAAGATTATAGAAGCTTGCACCGTCTTAATCTCGATCACTGCCTCGCTTGAAATGGATAAGGAAAACTTCTTGGCTTGATCTTCAAAGAATTCTAATTGAGCACTTGCCAATTCTCTCCTCATGCATGAAACCAAACATAATCATGATTGTGAATACTTGGCTCCTCTTTGAAACTTGCAACCTGAGCATATCAAGACACTTAACGACCCTAGTGATGAGAATAAGCGGTTGAATGTGATAGGCAAAGTGTATGGGATGACAACTGATGATGTAAAAGTAATGGATTTTGATAGATTTGATAGCTGGATGATATTTGCTATAGATCTGCACGAATCCCTGATTTTGTAGTGCAGCCAGTGCAAATTTTGGGTTTTACGCTACAAAAACACCTAGATTGTGTTTTGCGCTACGAGAACACCTAGACTGGGTTTTGTGCTATGAAAAATCATAGATAGTTTCGTAGCACATAAGAAATTTGAAATAATATTGACATATGGAACTTATGTGTGTGATGAGGGACCAATGATGGGAAAGAACTGAATATTGACCCTACTTGACCATACCAACAAGACTATTCAAAATCTTAGACTCTAAAACAACCATGGAAAGACCAGACCACGACTAACACCAATATTTTGAAATCAAACTGATGTTCAGAATTTAGAAATCATTTCTTAAGTGATAACATGTTCCATGGAAGCTAATACTGATGCTATGAAAGCATATTTGAATAAAGGCATGGAATATTTTAAGAAATACATGGAAGGTTTAAAGGAAGCTGGGACAAAGCTGCTATAAAAAAGCCTTCCGAATGATGAAAAGGTAGTAGAGGAAACTCATGATGAGGAAAAAATAAATGTTAGTCATGATTTCATAGAATATAACATTGGATTGAGGACCCACCATATTCCAAAGATCGATATGAGGAATTTTTATCGCAAGGATCCCATAACATGGATGCTACAGATGAAATATTTTGATCTACATGATGTGCAATTGTTACAAAAGGTACGTATTGCATATTTATATTTAGAACCAAATCGATTTTTATGGTGTAAAGGGATTTGTTCTTGTAAGGCACTTGTCACTTGGTTAATTTTCATGGAGGAAATGATAGCACATTATGAGGATGCAAAGAGAAACACCTTCTTTAGCCGATTGATAAATCTCAAACAAAAGGGTACAATGGTTGAGCACATTGAGGACTTCCAAAAATTGAATATAAGGGTAAATGATATTCGAGATAAGTAGAGGATTGATGTCTTCATAGGGACTTTAAAGGACAAAATTCAACATGAGGTTCATCTTTTGGAACTTGATTCATCAGAGAAGGCATTTGGGCTTAAACGGAAAAATTGAAAAAAAAATTATGGCAACAAGAAATCCTACCACTCAAAATTATAAAGATAGAAGTGTTGTTGCTCCTAGCCTACCACAACCTACAAGGTTGACACCACAACAATTGGAAGAAAAAGGAGAAAATGACCTTTGTTACAGTTGTGATAGAAAATACACTAAAGGTCATGAGTGTGCCAAGAAGAAATTATTTTACATTGATTGTGAACAGGAGGAATACAAGGATCAAGAAATGTCAAAAGAAGAGGATATACATTAGGAACCATCCCCAAGGGAAGAAGAAATGAATCTAGCCATAGATTTCAATGTATTGGAATGAATTACCACTCTTCAAACTCTCAAGATAGAAGGACATAACAAGATGAAAAAGGATAACCTCACTTTGCACAGAATCGAATGAAACAATAGGTAGATCAACATCACAATGACATAAGTTTTGATATAGATGAATTGGTATTTTTACGAATACAACCATATACAAAAAAATGTAGGTCAAACAAGCTGAGAGGGATAATAAATTATCACCAAAGTACTATGGTCCTTACAAGGTGTTGCAAAAGATTGGTACTATGGCATACAAATTGGAGCTTCCTCCATATTCCTGAGTGCCCCCAGTTTTCCATGTTTAATGTCTAGAAATGGTTATAGGTGACAAGCTCCTAGTTCAAATGATATTGTCAAAACTTGACGAGGAAGGAAAAATCATATTACAAACTGAAGCAGTCACAGAAACAAGAACCTGACAACTACGAAATCGATCAATTTTTGAGTTTCTCATGAACTGGAAGAAATTACCATTGAAGATTCCACAAGGGAGGATGAGAATTTTATATAGAAGCATCCAAACTAGTAAAGAATTGAGGAAAACACTTCTTTAGTGAGAGGGGCATGTTAGGTCCCTATACTACTAGTGTAACCCCTTATTATTATTAGTGCAACCCCTTTATTATATTGTTGTGCCCATGTAGTCCCCATATTGTTATTATTGTGCCCTATAGAAGCCCACTATTGTTATTGTTTTGCCCTTACATTATTATTGTTATGTCGGATATGATTATATTATGACCCATTAGACTCCTATATATAGAAAGGAGGTCTTGTCATTTGTATTATCCAAGAATTGTTCATTTGTATAATGTAAAGGAGGTTGCCCCCTCGAAGAGGCTAATTTTGAAGTCATTGATCTATCTTTTCTATCTTCTTCTGAGTTGGTTTCATAACATGTATGAAAGTCATTGGAAAGGAACAAAAAGAATACTTCATTATGTTTGAGGTACAATTTAGTTTGGGACTCATTATAGTGCAAAAGCATCTCCTATATTGGTTGGTTTTACTGATTCTAATTGGGCTGGTGACCTTGATGATTAGAAGTCTACTGCAAGTTATGTCTTCACTCTTGGTTTTGGACATATTACAGGAGCTTGCAAGAAACAAATTTCCATTTCTCTTTCCTTATCAGAAGCAGAGTATCATGGCTTAGTTGAAGCTAGTAAGGAAGCCTTGTGGCCTTGTCAGATCCTGTCATATTTTGGTTTCCAATAGAAGCATTCAACTACACTATGCTATGATAATCAAAGTGCCATTAAGCTATGGAAAGATCTATTCCAACATGAACGCAATAAACACATTGAAATACACATGCACTTCATCATAAAGCTCATTCATGACCAATTTCTTGAAGTGCAACATTGTTCAACTGATGATCAAATTGCAGACATCTTTACAAAGGATCACATAGAGGTGAATTTTATTGAACTTCGATTTATGGTTAGAGTCTAGGAAGTTGTCACTAAGGGGGTATTGATCTAATGCCTACTTCCTTTTCTTATTGTGTCATCTTTGTACATCCCTAAATCTTATCCTAAATTGTTCTAAAGGAGGGATGTTAGGATATTCTGACACATATGAAATAATCAAGTATAACTTGGTCTATTATATAGTTAGGTAAAGTGTGTTTCTTTAGTATGTACATTTTGTAACTTACAATCTGACGATCATGATATTTTATATACATGAAGTGATCTGACGGTTCATTCTCTCCTCAGTATTACCGACACTTGATCCATTGATTAGCACCCGATTGGTCCATGATGTCTATTTAGAGAGCATGGGGGCTCATCTTCCAGGTGACCGTTCATTAGAGAAGCTTATGCAAATTTTACTTATTTTACATTAATAAACTGCCTGAAGTTATTGCATTGGCTCAAGCGATGGATTATTTCCTTCTTTGAGGGTTTTAACCATGTCAAGAATACTGGTGTAATCATCTTTGATGTGTTGTGAGTGTTGTCCTTTGGTTTTCTATCTAAGGAACTTACCCTATAAGTTCCTACAAAACAATTTACAAGCCTACAATATACAACCATCGAGGCATTTTGATAAACACTTGAAATCAAAATCCCTTAAGGAAAGTTCACAATAATTAGCTATCATAAATATAAGATTACATAACTTCATTTTTCATTGTTGGTAATGCCAATAATTCTTTAATTGAACTTAACATACAAGTACAACTATAAAAAATGTGCATTCATGCATTTTTACCAACATTTTAGGAACATGAATGACTACAACCATTTGGGAAATTTTGTAAATAGTTTGCAGCCATGTACGCTGTCACCATTGAAGAATTTTGACAAATAGTTAGCAGTCATAAGATAAGTTACCATAAATATGTTTAAACTATCAAGATATCAACCGTTGATAATTTAAAGTAATAATATCAAAGTGCATGAACTAGGTTAGTGTCATCAAGGTGATTTTTTTTTTGCAAAACAAAATAATAGGCAGTCCATACCAGGAATCAACAAATATACAAAATTGACCAAACTAGAGAATTCGACTCTAAAAGGATTTTTTTTGCAATCAAATTGTGTGGGACATGGATGTATGGTACGAATACCCCCTGATGTTGACCTAAATTGTAACAAAAGTGCCCAGGGATGTGATTATTTAAAACAACAACAAAACAAATTCCTACTATCTCATTTATCACTTTTGTCAAACACTTAGTGGGAAAACATCATCTACAATTGTACATGGAGAAAGAAAACCCAAATTTATGCTAATATGATATTTTCATCAAAATCATGGAAACCTGAATGTGTTAGCCATTAAGACATTCTGTCAATTTGTTTGCAACAAAACTATACAAAATAAAACTTAAATAAAATTAACTACAACTATTGTGGATTCTCTTAAAACTTTTAATGTTCAAAAATATATATATATGTATATATATATATATATATATATATATATATATATATATACGTTTGTAGCTATAACCGAATTCAAAGCAAGATAAATCCATGCTACCAAACATAGAATATTGAATTTAGGTAATAGATATGACCTGTTGTGGACAGAAATTCATTATAAATTGAACTTCAAAACTTCGGGGATAAATTAATTTTTTAATCCCCCTACATGTACATTATCAACTATAGTTACCATTCATTGTTGGCTAGCTCATAATTAACTCTCTAAATATCTCAAAAACATTCACAAGTACCAATTTCCAATAAATTGAAATTTCTACAACACTTTAAACTAATAATAAACTAAAATTTCAAGAATATTTATGAATATACCTAACCATGTGTAAGTGAAACTCAAAAATATGAGAGTATTCTCTAGCTCCAATCTCCTTACCAACTCATTTTTACCATAAATATTTTTCTCCCAACTATATCGAGGAAGAATTTCAAATTCTTTTTTATAGCATTCGACTACTCTCCAAGTCTCTCCCTCTTACAAGATTCATCAAGTCTCTCCCACTCTTGGTGTCACAATGTACCCCCATGTGAGAAGACATGAGACACATATATAGGAGGAGAAACTAATTCTTATCGTAAAGGAGGAGTAATAATGCATGCCTTGAGGAAGAGTAACTTATTCCTTTTAGAGGAGTTTAATTCATTCCATTAAGGAGAAGTATGTATGTCTTAGTAAAGGAGAGTATAACATATGTATTGAAGTGAGTGTAACATGAATATGTCATTATTTGATGAGTGCATACGAGAGTGTGTAATGCATAAGTAAGAGATAGAGTGAGAGTTACATAGAGCCATGAGATTCATCAAGGGGGGAGTTGTCAGGTGTTTGAGGTGATGAAGGCGACTTGTAATTCCCTTTTAATAGTAATATTGTATTCTCATAAAAGATAACGATAATAATAATATTGATGGTTAAGTTAAGATCAAACTATCAGGATTGATTAATGATAAGTGACGTGATTTTCCTTCAACTATACTTGATTACTAATTTATGCAAGGTGATTTACTATTTTTAGAAATTCATGCTTGAGATGCTTGATATGACTTTCTATTTTTAGAATATCACTCTAGGATTTTTAGAAATGACATTTTTGTTTAGGAAATTCATCCTTGGGCTTCCCATGAGTGGTATTTTTATTTCAGAAAATAGGGATTCTGCACCCCCATAACATGCATTTTCTTAGCTTAGTAAATTGAGGAGTCTTCTTCGTAATCTACTCTAAATATCCAAGATTCCACAACTTGATATTTTAAATATTCAATACTTCACACCCTAAATATACAAGAGTCCACATATTTATCTTTCTTGGATTTAGGACTCCCCACAGTAATTTCCATGCCTTCTCATCTACTATGCTTTAAAACTCTACGTTTCTCCTTATGGTTCTGATTGTGAGCTTTTACCCATATGATGATTTGTTGGCAAGGATTTTTTCCAAGACCTACACACATCACAATTTCATAGATCAAAGGAATCAAATGAATTTCATGATGAAATTAGCTTGATCACATTTTTCCAAGAATTATGCATGATGTTTGTAGTCATTTTGGTTTTGAAGAAGTTATATTTATTGCCATCCATAATTAAATATCCTTGTTGGAAAATTACTAGGTCTCCTACCACATCTTGTTGAGGATAAGATTATAAATATATAATCATAAAAATCATGTATCATCCATAAATCATAATTAACAATACGTTCCACATATCCACGATCATCCATGGATCTATGTATCTCAATCCTTGATCACCATCCATGTCATACAATTGTCTCATAATTCAAATTCAAAAATGCAAAAATATCTATAAAATTTAATTAACTGAAAAGCATCTAATGCACATAATCAAATAACCACACATAAGAGGAAATATAACTGTGTATACAACATTGGTCCCCGATAAAGTGAACAATTTTCCATACTCAAACATAAGAGGAAATATAACTATGTATATAAAACATTGTTCCCTAATATAGTCACGAATCTACCATACATAACTCATCTAAAATCACCCTTGATAGGAGTGACAAATCTATACTCTGAAAAATAGGACATTGCAACATATATTTTTATGCTAGTATGATTTACAATGGTGGAAGTTATGAGGTGTTGGGAAAAGTACAAGTCATATGTATGGTGTCGAATACAGAAGTTGTTTATTTTCTTACCAAACTACACAAGTAACATGAGAAGGTTAGGTATCGTTTCTTAATGATGGAGTATGAAACATATTTATATTCTAGAAAGATGTGTGAACAAATCGTAAAAAATATTAGAGAAAATGATGTTTGATTATTTATATTTATGTGTTTTTCATTATTGTAATTATCATTTTATTTTTCTTGCATGTGGTTCACAAGCACCCTGGTCAGTGAGTGATCACTACGTCCACAGAAAAATTTGGGTGATATCTAGGCTAAATCACCCCTTGGCCTACTGCAAGACCTGACCCCAAGGGCTTCGGGTGGATTCGACCCTGTGACCTCCCGATGGCGAGGCACGGTTTTGACCAACTGAGCTAACCCTTGGGGCTATTGTAATTACCATTTTATCTTTTATAACCTATTTATTATTTACATATTATATTTTTTTTGATAGGATTCTACTAAGGGTCTTTCAATTATGATGGGTGTATTTATTATATAGAGAAATATATTATGAATGTGATCAATTGTTTCCACATAGAGACAAAATAAGATAGGAGAAGGAAGCAAATAATAATACTTCATGGAGCTACAAGAGTACGTAAAGGGAGTCAACAAAGAATTTGTTAGGCCCCTATACTACTAGTGTAACCCCTTATTGTTATTAGTAGAACCCACCTATTATATTGACGTGCCCATGTAGTGCCCATATTGTTACTATTGTGCCCCATGAAGCCAACTATTGTTATTATTATGCCCTTACATTATTATTGTTATGTCGACTCTGATTATGTTATGACCCCTTAGACTCCTATATATAGAAAGGAGGTTTTTTCATTTGTATCATCCAAGAATTGTTCATTTATGTAATGTAAAGGAGGTTGCCCCCTCGAAGAGGCTAAATTCTAAGGCGTTGATCTATCTTTTCTATCTTCTCTTGAGCTGGTTTCATAATAGAATTCCTAGTGGATCCATCTAGTAAAGTCTATATTGGATCCATCTAGGAAGAAATCAATGGTTGGTTATTCTAGAAAAATCATGGGTAGTAGTGAAGTTCATAGTGAAATCTCAAAAGAAAACAAAGAAATCCTAACACCAAAAGTTGATTTAGAGGGTGGAATTATTAAAATAAAACAAAATTCCATTCAAAATGAGTTGATGAATACAAACTTAATTGAGGGCTACCGTATATTTGAACTTAATGTCATCCAATTCTATAAGCCAAATGGCCAACAATCTAAGTATCAAATTCGAAAGCCACACCACTTGAATGTTCATAACTTGAAAACATTGATCAGGTAAAATCCATATGGACATGTGGTTGATTATGTGCTTCTCATTGATCCAATTCAAGTTCCCAACAACGAGGCATTTGATAATTCAAAATGTTTTTGAACACACATATTATGTAATTGTTGGGAATCATTTTGTAGAGGCTAGAAGACAACTAATGGAGGAATATGTTAATAAATGGCATTTTGAAAAAGTGAAATGTATCACTTATGTTGGTTTAGCATATACAAAAGAAAAGTTATTTTCACGGGATTATAACACAAATAATGAGTATAAGATGTCTATGCATTTCATCCAAAAGGCCATATTTATTCCTATTGAATTTGAAGAAAAATTTTGTGGGGATAAGGGAATGGTTAGTCTAAGATTTCAGAACGAATGTTGTTTGGAAATATGTTACCAAATTGAGAAAACAATCAATTAAAAAGGTGTCAATATATATATATATTATATATATATATCAAAGGTATGGATAACATTTTCCAATTGGAGTTTAGAACTAGAGAGATATGGGAATTGATTAAATATATTTTTCAACATGTGGGAGAACGTTGCCATAAAAAACCAAGAGGTTAAAAATTCTAAACCATTAATATGTCCGAACAATATCAAGCACCTTAAAAATGATATGACTATCACACCTTGGAGACCAATGCAAGGAGTGGAGGATGATAAACTTAACCAATCAATATTATCCCATGTGAAGTGAGGTGAATTATCATTGGACGAAATGAGAAAGGAATTACAAAAGCAAGTTTGCTGAATTATTTTTACTTCTTTTTGGATTATTATTTTCCTTTAAATATAACATATTGTTGTTGGTAGCATTTTTTAGACATATCACTATATTAACAATTTCTCTATTTATTCAGTCACAAGGTTTATATGAAAATACAAGAAAAAATGGTTAAATTGTTGAATATAGATAGCTGAGATGATGTTGTACACAAGTAACTAGGTTCGAGTTCTACATCAACATTAAAATATTTTCATCTTTCATTTAAATGGGTATTTTGACTTCTTCATTCATTTTTATTCATATGTATACTATTTTTGTTTTATTACTTATACAGATATTGCTTTATTTCAGTAAATGTGTCGAAGAAGGATGCAAATGGAGTATCAAATTGTTTCAAAATATTTATTGAAAAAATTAATTTGGAAAGGATGAGAAAAGAAAGTATTAAGAATGTTGAACTTGACCCCAGTCTAAATAATTTCATTTGGAATGGGCCCTATACTATCTAATATCATATAATACAAGGTGATTGTGAAGAGATTGCAAAACTCATAGCTAAAAGGGATTATTCCCTAGTTATTGTTGATATTCCTCACGGTTTCAATTTTACAAACATTGGACATGATATTGAGGATTACAGTTATCAAGATTTTCGTAATTTGGTTATAGGATTTCAACAAGGCACAACATCACCATTATGGAGATTTGTGACATTTCATCTAGACACACAATTTGTAATGTTACTATCAAGCTACAAGGGAAAAGTATTCTCAAGGATGTAGCTTACATGGTAAGACATTGAAATTGTATGTTTGATTAATATTGATTTCTTTTATTTATCTAGAAGTTGATTGAACTTTTACTATTTCTTACTACAAGCAAAAATCAAATCTTATTGGTTGGAGAGATCAACCAATTATAAGAGATTGTGAGTTTATTCATGTTGAATGTTGGACAAAAGATGATAGCTATAAGCCTATTATTCTAAATTGAGTAAATGGAATGTGTCATAGCCAACTATGCGTTCATGATGTTGTTGTAAATAAATAACGTATGAAGATAAAGAAGAAAAAAGAGATATATTTAACGTTTATAAAAAAAAAAAAACTGACATTGATTAACTACCTTATAGGTTTATGTTAAAATGAAGGATATTAAGTTTTGGATTTATTCTCAAGTTCACATAAGTTATATCATATAAAATTGAATTTCAATATTCTATTTTTTTAATTTCTATGGGTTTATACTAATCTACTTAATTATTTCTTTGGTACATGATGATTAGGTACAACACTAGCATGTTGCTTACAAAAAGGAAGAAATTGCATTTCCATTGAAAAAGAATCAGTACAATGCAATTTTATTTAGCAAATAATTAATGCTATTCAATTTCTTTTAGATGCAATGCAAGAAGTTGGTTAGAGGAAGCAAGATTTTAATGAATCGTGTGTTGCAAAAAACGAAAAGGAATCTAAAATATTGTTAGATGGAATGATTAGAAAGAGATACTTTGGGAGATTTATAGACATCAAAGATCTATGAAAGGAGGAAAATGACCAAATTGAAGCACAAAATTTTATGGAAGAAGACAAAAATGAAACTCTAGAAGATGACGAACATGAATTGTATGATATTATTGATTAAATTTAAGTTAGGCCTACAAATCAAGCTCAATTTAGAGAATTATTCAATAGTTATACTTATAATGTTTTGAATTTGAGATTTTATGAGAAGAATAAGTTATCAATTATTGTAGTTAAATATGTTAAATATTTCTATTTTCCTATTTTCACTTTAATTTTTTGGTGAATCATTAATTTTTGAAAAAAAAAATGTGATTATTATTATATTTTGACATAAAATTCATAAAAAAAATTATTTTCTAAACATTTTTTGCTAAAATTTTCCCATAAAAATCATTATTTGACATGTCATTTTTAACAAAACATTTCAACATGTGTATTTTTTTGTTATAGCTATATTCAAAATGTGTACTGTGTACTTTTTTGCCAGACGTTTAAAATTATTACATTTTTAGTCACAATTATTTGATGTTCATTGAAATATTAATTAATGGTAAATAAATATATAGAAAATGTAAAGGTTAAAATATTGAACCTTTTTAACTATGCAACAAAAAAAGGATTTCATTACAAAAAATAAATTGAAAAGAAAAACAAAAAAACCCAAATTTGAAAAAGACTTAAAAATATATATCTTAAGGGAGAAGACAAAGAAAAAGAAGAACATGATTACTTCAAAAATTTTAAATTTAAAAAATAATTATCTGCACTTAATACATTAGAGAATTTAAAGTGTAAAAAATAAGCCCTCTAAAAACAGGGGTTGATACTACATCAACACTTTTCAAAATCAACCTGAAAATCACTAACATTTAAAAAAATGTGCATACCTGATACACAAGAAGAATTAAAGTGTAAAAAATATTCTCCAAAAAAAGGTGTACTTTGAATCAACACTTTTCAAAATCGAATGATTTTTTACTACCTCAAAAAAATGGGTACTCAACACAATTCTCGTTTCATAATTTACATTTTTATGGAAGTATATGAGAATCTCCCCATATATCTGGGTTACTGCTTCATCACCATAAATATAGTACGTGACTATATAAGGTAAGACTAATGTAAATATGTATGTATTATTTATAAGAAGCGCATATATAATGTGAAATTCTAACCTTTTCTCAAAAGGAATAGCCATAACTCCCTCTGAATATGTCATATAAATTCCCGAACACAATAAATTTAGTAGATGCAATGTTAGTAGCATAAATCATCACCAAAGGAACAATTTGAAATGATCATCAAAGTTGAACTAGTGAAATAGCACACATGCATGGCTAACCCTAATATCATGCATCTCTTTCCAACACAATTAGCTCGTGGACCTATTAATAATCAAGTTCTTATTTTATCATCATATGCTTCCCTTTAGGCTATGCACCTCACATTCACTTTTGCAATCATTTTATAAATATGCATCAAGTACAATAGACTACTGCGGGGATCATCTTCATGTATGTCTTTTTTTGTTTCTCTTTCTTCCTTTGAAACTACTTATTTTGGTTCGATGGCTTGAAAAGTTTTGTCTTCCTAAAAATTTGGTTGTGTCCAAAATTATGACACTCATAACAGCCCTTGTAATAAGAAGTTTGGTTTCCTCTACTCCATCCACTAGATCTAAAATCAGCGGCCTTATGCCCAAATAAGTTACATGCAAAAAATTATCCATTAAACCACATTTTATACCTATTGAGTGGTCCTATCGCTGAACTTGATTTATTTCTTGATTCATTTTTATTTTGATGAGTCCTATCAAAGTCCTTGTCATCTCCTTGTCGATATGAAACTTGGTGATTATATCCATGACATGTTTTAATTAGAGGAGATAATTGTTCACTAACAATTTTCTCTAATGATTTAGATGAATTTATCCATTTGAGATTCTAATATTATTGGGATTTTTTTCTCATAATCTTCTCTTAGTCACAGAATTTATGATTCTAACATCTTACACTGCCTCTCTTTATCTTGAAGTTGTTTTTACGAGATTTCCTCTCTTGTTTTAGTTACTTCATTCTTTTCTAGTGTGATTGTAGTTGCATGAGCATTATATCTGATCCTTTCTAAATCCCCTCTTACATATTTTGCTTCAACTCCCAATATTTAACAAAAATTAATTCTTTCTATAAGCCTTTTGATCATTGCACCCTTGAGTCTTCTTGATTCTTCCAGTTGAGTTTTTAAACTAAGATTTCCTTCTTCCAATCATGCTCTTTTTCATCTAAAATTTGCAATAAGTGTTTTTTTATCTTTATTATCAACTCTAATCCTTCTAATCTCCATTTATAGGGTAATTATTTTTAATTGCTCTTGACTTTCACAAATTTTTAAATCTAAATTCTCTACAAAGTCACTAGAACCACCTCTACTTGAAAGATCAATTTTAGGGGAATGGTTATCATTTTCAAATCCATCAAATGCTTGGGTATCATCCTCATTACATGTGCAAGAAAATGGAAAATAATATGTAAGATAAACCTCACATTTTCAATTAAAACAAAAACCAATACTTGGTAAATATTGATCAATATATTGACAATTCTTGATCAACTAGAAGAGGGGTTCTCTTGAACCTGAGATTTTTCTAGTTCACGTATTTCTCTACTTTTGAGACATCTTCTTGTTGTTCTTTTCCATGGCCCCAATCTACTCTTAAGTGATTAATATTTCCTAGGGAGAACTTCGATCTAATTCCAATTGTTAGAAATATTTATAGGAGGGGGGTGAATTAGAATTTCATTTCAATTAACCTTCAATTTCACATTCAAAAAGTTATACATGACTTTTCTTCAAGAAACACTTGTGTGTACATGATTTTAATGAAATAAAGAATTTATATGTAGGTTACTTGACTTTTCATAGTTTTACATAGTTATCTGAATGATTATATCATTAGTCGTACACTATGGAGTAACCATGAGAAGTATTCAATGTAAGAGAAGATAATTGATACCACATAATAAACACATAGGAACATCAGGATTTCAGGTGGAAACCCAATTTGGAGAAAACGACTGTTGTTGTTTTTTGGTCTTCTTCTTATTATTAATATTTTTTCTTACATCTTGCACTAGTATATACCCTTAACAGTGTGCAAGCTCATACTTTTTGCATGCTAATACATCCTCTAGTTTCTTTAACTTTAACTAGAAGGAAGTTCATACTCCCTAATATTTACTAGTAAACATCTGATGGAAGCTATTATTCTTTGAGATTTACTGGAACCCATTGGAAGGAAGTCATTGGGATGGGGTCCCTTGGGTCAAAGTTTCTTAGGTTTTGTTAAATTTATTGTAAAGTATCCACATTTTTAGGAGTGGAGCGCAAGTAGCGTAGGTCAATAGGATCCAAAGGAACTTTAGGAAGGTCAAATCCCCTTAGTTTATTAGAGGAAATATATTTTGAGACCCGCCCATGGTTCATGGATCATGGTATTGTAATGGATAAGAATATCAAAGGAAGTCGTAGAAGAGTCATAATATAGAAAAGTAGAGAAGTACATGAGTTGTGTCTAATTTTTATCTATTATGTACTTGGGTGAAGGGGAAGGCTCCTCGAGCTTTGTGTGTGAATACCTTGGTAAGTCTATAGCTGAGTGCATGGTCCCCTACAATGGTGTCTGTAGGGTTGGAAAGAGTTGTATCTAAATATTTGAAGCATAATAAAGGCTTATTCAAGGTTTATTGAAGGAATATTTGATTCAAGTCTTCATTGATAATATCCTTTGCATTCATTTGAGACAATTTCCTTGTAATAATGATAGGACCCATAACTGCTATAATAGTTTGGTATGATTATTTTCCAAGGGTTATCTCAATCTGGGCACTCATCTCATCAAAAATTTTACAAAACATTTTTAAGACAAGGGAGTATATTTTCACATAAATTTCGTTACGGAGATAGACAAGGTCTATAATTTTGACATACCCCCTGATCAGGAGAACTTCCGTGAGATATCATATATATCCAATGTTTTTATTCTTATAACATCAATTGCCCTCGTGATTTCCTTACACATATTCCATATGCATTTGACATCCTCTTTTTTTGAATTGTTCATCAAAATCATCTCTATCTTAATGATCAGTTTGCTCAAACATCTAAAGCCATGTAAAGATCTAAACGTTTCTATGTTCTTACAATGAAATTGACAATATATGAGTAGTAGATTGATTTTTCTCCACATTGGTGAACACTATATATTCATTGTTAGATTTTCTGAGAATTTTTTCTTTAATACATCCAAACATTGATTCATATCTCCCTCTTCAAAAACTTTTGTATACTCCTCTATTACATCTATCTATGCATGTTTACACTTAGAAAATTTATGAAGTTTAATGTAGTCTTCCATTTCCTGCTTGAATTCTACTTGAGGAATGACACATTTAGCGTTGAACCATTGTTTATTAAGCAGGTTCTCCGCTTGACATTTGGTTTCCCAAATGGTCTCTAAAGTTCTTCTATTATATAGACTCTAAGTGGGATCTTGGTCAAGTGGTAATTAACTGGATCGTAGGAAAACTCATAGGTAATTATGTCCATATATCTCTCTTGAACCATTTTCCTCTCGATTTCAATATGGTCTTCATTTCTTGCCAATGAGTTCGTTGGAGCCATTATGAGCTGCATGCAAAATAGTAGAATACCGAACCAATTAAAGAAGAAAAGAACATATATAAACATTGTTACATGCCAAACACAACATTTCTTCTTGTCAATAAAAGTAAAATACCTCAATTACAATGCTAATGAAAAACTTAGAGAAGTGCTCATGGAAATCTTAGAGAAATTATAAAGGAAACTCCAAGATATCTGATCACGCTGAAATCACTTTCATATCGATATCTAACTTTTTGATTCAAACTATATTTTATTGATAACCATACGAATGCTATTTTATTTATAACAAAGCATTTTGGTTGGCTACTTTTATCCATAGTAGTCAATTTAAGTGGTCCTTTCCATTGTTGTGACCATTTCTAACATATTTACATGTGTAGATATTATTTATTATTGTCATTTGAGGGGTCATTCTTACAATGATTGTAGAATCCTTGAATTGAAGGATCTAATTGTAGTTATGCAATTGAAATAGGCAGAGCTAAGTGGTTCATGAGATAACTTTGAAAGCGTGGAATCTATGACATGGAAAGAAAATATGAGTTTGTTGGGGAGTTAACATCTCCATGGAATGTGGTTATTTGGAGAGTTAAAATCTCAATGGTATTTTGTGGACAATGGCGGGTTTCAATGCAGTCGAGTTGATGGGTTTGATTTTATGTTATAGTATGTTAATTTGTTATGGGGTTGTTTGGTTTTGGGTCTTGGTTTTCATTATGGTTTACATGGAAAGGCTAGTGTATTAGAATGTTTATGAGAGGGATTCTAGTAACAACAAATTTTTTTATTTATGATTTATCATGTCATGGTATATTTTATATAATGTGTTTCTGAATCTCATACATGGGTGTAGAAGGTTATGAGTATGCTTTTTTATTGAAATATTTTATTATATTTTGTTACACACTTTTACTATTAGTGAATTATGCATTAAATAGATTGATTATTTGAGACGACTCATTATATCATTCCTTATATATTTTGATACTTCGCGTGTGGAGAGATTAGAGAAATTGTCTTGTGTTGTATATTTCAAGCACATATCTTATCACATTGGTGATTTAGGGTTCAAAAACTTTTGGGCATGTTTTAGCCCTTAAATAGTTGTTTTAGAGTGAATTTTTTTCGAACAAAAACAAAAATTTCTTGATGTTGCTCTACACATCATGATATTTATAATATTAAAAAGATTATCTCAATTAGGTTTTATACGATGAAGTTGTATCCCCCACAAGTTCATCATATCTAGTAGACAAAGGGTTTCATTTATATTGTATTGTTTATCATTCCATGCATGCATAGAGCATCTAGAAGTGAATATTTAATCATAGAATGAAGGTAGAAGATATCATAGTAATAATTGATGGAACAATGTCCATCGAACCTCCATAGTGGGTGCACTTTTTTGTATTTACATTTCATCAATTAGAAGAAAAGAGCAAGGCATAAGCCTCAAATTTTAATTTCCCATTTTTTAATATTGGATATTCAATATATTTTGTGTTGGTGTGGATGGGGAATTATTTGCTTAACTTATTTCATTTTAGTTTTGTTTATTGTCGTAGTTTTTAGTGACAATATGTTGTAGGAAAATATTAGTGACAGTTTACATATCAATTGACTCTAATCATGGCATTTCACTATTGGTGAGTTTAGAACATATATTGGTTTATCTTCTCCTTATAATCCTTTTTGTTATGTGGCTTCCTCCTCACTTTATGTATACATAAAACTTTATGAAGGTCCCCAATAATAGGGAAAATTTTTATGCCATACTATGTGTATGTCATCTTAATGGGTTATTGATCTTAGAGTTATCTTGGGTGATCAGTAATAATAGGGTTCAAAATTTTAGGTCATCTGCTAGAGAAAAATTATTTTTACTTGTCTATGTTGGAGGGGATACAAATCATAGAAGGAATTGAAAAAACCAAATTGTAGGTTCAATCACTTGAAAATTTGATAAGGTTGTTGATGGGTTGAGTTGTTATCTCATCCATGCTCAAGTAGATGAATTGCTTCATTTTATCATTGCTCTCTTGTATTTTTCTTAAGTTGTAATTTCTTTATTTCTTGGCATGCACATTTTATGTTTTTCCCTCTACAATGATTGTTAGCTCAAATTACACATGGGAATTCATCTTCACCTAACATATAACTCTTTTGCAAATATTTTTTGATGTCAAAATTTCCCTAGTCAATGTATCTTTTGACTTTTTTAAGGATATTTTGATGCCATTTTCTATTGGAAATTTTCTATTCTAACTATAAAATTTGAGGAGAATAAAAACTAAATTAGAAATTGGGAAAGAAAAGCATGGATCTAACAATGAGAGAGTTTAATATGGCTAACTGTGAATCATGATTATTTTATTATTCAAATTGTACTTGGCGGATGATTGTGGGTTCCCTTTGGTCATTATTAATTGAAGAATCTATTTTTGGTTTAAGTTTAGCGAAATTCTTAGAATTTATTATGTTGATAGGTCATCATTCCTTTCTTCATACATTGTGTGAAATTATGAATGATAAGGATTAGCAGTGCTTTGACCTTCTATTTCCTCTTTTCACATTGACATCCCTTGATAATTGACATCATTTAGTCTTCAAACATTGCTTGGGTGAGAATAATGAAGTATGTATCCCACCTTATTTTCAATATAATGCATTGAATGCGTTTTCATTTAATGGTGATCATGAGTGCATCTGGATGTTTATTCATGCAATTTCCTATCCACATTTATTTTTTCTCAATGGTTTTTGTTTTGGCATTGCTTCCTATAAAAGCCAGTCATATTTTCATAAGATGAAAAAGAGAACAACACCAGTTCTTTCCCTACTTATTGTTATCCTTTTCCATTGCCAAATTTTGTCCCAAGAATTTATGCTTAGTTTCAAAGACATGATTTAGCAAAATAAATCTTCTAAACTAATAGGGAGCCAATGGAGGCCTACAAGGAGCTCATATAATGTATCTCTTTTCACCTTGTAGACAACTCTCCTTCATAATATTTTGAGTTTGAAATAGAAGTGGGCATCCATATTCAAATCATTGCATTCACATGTTAAATTACTTTCATCATATAGATGAACATAAGTTGAAGTTGGGTTTATGCTAAAAACATATTTTCAATGAAGATGCTTAACTCAAAGATCCATTATGATGAATATAAAGATTCCCTATGATGTGTAAGGATTATTACTTTGACTCTTTCTATGGTTTATTAATTGGTGGACCGTAAAATTTTCTCGGTGAAGGGATTCTTAAGGTTAATAAATAATCCCATTATTTCAAGGAAAAATGTTAACATACTTATAGAGAAAGAGGTCTATAATGCAATTAGGAGAAGGAACATGATTCAATTGTATAAACTATTAATACAAAGTACAAAGATTAAACTATGAATAAGAAACGTAAAATGAAAAGTAACTATAGATATTGTAAAAAATTGGGACATATGGAAAATGTTAAATGGTAGCAGACAAAGGACTTGAAGGAGAAACTAAAGAACCTTGACGAAGACATGCTGGTTGGAAGATAAATTGACTTGTAGAACCAATCTTTAGAAGGCAGGAAAGGTAACGATATGTTTTCTATTAGGGCTTCTCACACATTGCATCCTCATACCTCTTTTTGTGAATGAAAACTCAAAGTTGGTTGCAACCATCGTATCACTAAAGAATATTCTTCCTTTTTGTAAGTGAAAGAGATTACAAGAAAATAAATCTTTGTAGTAGGTGAGATGGACTTGTTGTTACTAGTTGTAAAAATATTGGATATTAGAATGATGTGATCATTGATATGTACCATGTAATTACTAGATTTTTTCTAATGTTATGTGTGTTCCACAACAAGTTGAGAATGGAAAGGATGTTAAGTTTTGGTTAGATAAGTTTGTTTTGAATGATATGCAAAAAAAAAATGTTGTATCGCTAAATGTTCCATTGTATAAAGGACATATTGTGTTAGGTCCCTATAATATAAGTGTAACCCCCATATTTTTATTGTTGTGTGTTGTAAATAATACTGATAGGGGGGTGAATCAGTATTAGCAAGTTAATAATTTTTCATTTCCATAATCAGATTTATATACGCTACTTCAGTTAATGGAACTCGTGTGTACATGTAATTGTGTTTAAGGCAACTAGTGTATATCCGACAAACTTATGATTCAGTTAATTCATCGTATGTTGATCTTTAATCAATGCATCATAACCATATAAATAGTAACCGGGTGTAGTAAAAACAAAATAGACAATCACACACATGAACACAAGATATAAGGTGGGAAATCAATGTGGGTGAAAACCACTTGCTGCAATTGTCTCTATCTTCCTTTTAATAATAAGAAACTTCTTTTTACAAGTTTTGTACTGGTGCAGTCTTATACCAGTACGCAGGTTTCTACCTGCAGAAGGGTACAACCTTCTCTCATTCTCCAACTTCTCCTGGAAGGGAGCTACAGAACCCTAGCTATTGTACTAGCTGATATGTTTACTATTACGTAGATGTCGGCCTATAGAAGGCTACAACCTTCTCTTTTCTTCCAAGGATCAAGTTTCATAAATTTTTAGATTGGATCCATCAATAACATCATTCAATCATCAAATATATCTACATCAACCAATCTCCTTTGCACCAACCATAACTGAATCAATCAATCACTTTGACAACCCTTCAATCTGATCTTTCAGAATGTTGTAACTATAACCAAATCCAGAACCCAAAACACTGCAACAACAAACAGAAGTAGCTAAAACATATTTTATAAGGTATACGCTACTTCCATGTGTCAAACCTGCATGCATACACCCTTTTCTCAAGGCGAACTTGCGTACAGATCTGAAAATCAAATTTAAGATGTATACGTTGTTTTGATATGCCGAACTAGCGTGTATACGTGCCTTTTCTAAAGTGAACCTACGTACAAATTCGTAAATGATGATTTAAACATTACAACAATTGCAGACTTTAGTTATACCCAGATCATCATATTTACAAACTACAACATGCACCAGTTATTCAGATAAATGATCAAACCGCATAAAGATAATTCACTTCAATCCTTAAGATCTTGACCCAACATTAGATGCTATCCTTCATCAAGCACTAAGGTTCATCCTCGGTTCAGATCCAGCTATGCACCATAACCCAATAACCTTTATACTAGATCTTGCTCTTCATTAGATATTCAATGCTTGAGTACCTTGGCCTAATGATCTTCTCCTTCTTTTATAGTCTTAGGCCTTATTCAATACCATGGACCAAAACCACTTAGAACCAATACCTTGGACCAAATACTTAGGGTCAATACCTCAGACCATATACCATGGATCAAAATACCATTGACCAAAATACCATGGACCAAATACCTTGGACCAAAACTTAGTTTTCCAAGATATATGCGCCTTTCATTCTGTGAAAGTGTGTGTGTATGTGTACATGAATTGTATATAGTGAACCCGCGTGTAAATGTGGCTTGGTCAATGGTGAACCTTCATATACCTTTCTTTCTACATTTTGTGAAGTCTGATCTGAACTCTGTGTTGTTAACCTGTTGAACTGTGATCTGTCATTTGAGTGAGTTGTCATCAAGCACAACACCTATGTCATAATGCCAACATTGTGCCCCATGTAGCCCTCATACTGTCATTGTTTTTCCCCATAGAAGCCCACTATTTTTATTGTTGATCCATTACAGTATTATTGTTAGGTAGGTGCTGATTATATCATGACCCTTTAGACCCCTATATATACAAAATAGGACTTTTCATTTGTATCATACAATAATAATTCAATTATATAATGTAAAAGGAGCTTTCCCCCTCGAAGAGGATTATTTTTAAGCCATTGATATAAATTTTCTCCTATTTTGTGATCTAGTTACATAAAATTTGGTATCAGAGATCTCGACCCTACAGTTTCGCTACCTCAAATAGGTCTTCTTGGAATTTTCGTTGTAACATTTATTCTACGAAGATTTTGAATTTGAAATTTCAACCACGTGGAGCCAAAATATTGTTGAAATTGTTCTAATAATTTGAGATATTTTTTCTCTAAAGTTGTTGAGATATGGTCCGAAGAAGTTATGGTTTCTACATGCTCTAGAATTTTGTCTCAAATGTGTGACCTAGTAAAAGTCATCAAAATTTTCACTTCAAGCATTAGATTTGAATTTTGTAAGATAATCCTAAAATTGAATAGACATTAGTTTATTGACAAGGAATTCCAAGGCTAAATGTGAAAAACATGACACGTGGCAGTCTGTACAAGTTTTCTATATTGACTTAATTCATAATCAGATCATCATGGGATATTTGCTATAACTTTACCTTGAAGAATCCAATATTTGTCTAAATTGTGGGGTTTGAAAAATGATACAAATATTTATGTGAAGAGGAAGGTTTAGACTTTGGGAAGCCAAAATTATAGAGATACAATAGTTTCTAGATCAAGCTCCTAAAAGCAAGAAAAATGTGTGTATTATGTTTTATAATTACATAACTTTTTTTTGAAAAATTAGTTTGAAGTGATTCAAAAGGCATATTGAAGCATATATATTAGTATTTAATTCTAAGGTTCCTTGAAAAAAATTGATACTACCTAGTAAGCCAATATAAATATCTTGTATAACAAATGAATAAGAAAAAGAGATATAACATGGTATATCAAAATTATGAGACCAAGTGCACAAATTTCTCTCTTGCAAAGAGTAACAAAAAATGAATTAGAAGTAATGATGAATGTTAAGGTAGATGATTTAAAAGGGGTCATGGATTGTTTATAAGAAAAAATAGAAAGGGACACATGGGATTTGAAGAATGGTTTGAAAACAAAAATAAAAGTCGATACAAAGAGTTTAGAAACATAAATAAAAAGTGACATGAATCATTTATATGCATACATGGAAGGTTTGAAGTAAGGTTTGGAAAAATTGCTAGAAGAAAGGCTTCCTAGTGGTGATAAGGTATTTCATGAAACTCATGAAGAGAACAAACACAATGTGAATCATGATTTTAGAGACTCCAACTTTGTAATAAAGATCAACCATATTCCAAATATTGATATGTGGATGTTGGATGGCAAGGTTCCAGTAATGTGAATACTATAGATGGAGTATTTATTGGATATACATCACGTGAAATACAAATAAATGCTATACATAACATATTTATATATAGAACCCAATCAATGTTTATGGTAACAATGGCTTTGTTCTCATAAAGCACTAGCCACTTGGACAATTTTTACAAAGGAATTCATAGCACATTATGATGATACAAAGATAAATTTGTTATTCAAACAAATGATAAATATCAAACAAAATGGCTCAGTTGGGGAGTGCTTTAAGGACTTACAAAGATTGAATATCAAGGAAATTGATCTTCCATAGGAGCATTCCATTTATATCTTCTTAGTGACTTTAAAAGATAACATCTAAAATGAGGTTCATATTTGGGAACCTAAGTCATTGGATAATGCATTCACGGTGCCAACAAAAGTTGAAAGAAAAATTATGGAAACAAGGAGGTATACCACTCGCAACTATAAATACGGAAGTATTGTCGCTCCTATCTTCCCTCAACCTACAAGGCTTACACTACAACAACCGGAGGAAAAAGAGCAAAGTGATTATGTTACAGTTGTGATAGAAAGTACATTAAAGGGAATAAGTTTGCTAAGAAGAAATTATTTTATGTGTATTTTGAAGAGGAGGAAGAAAAGGAACAAGAAAGATGAGAAGAATAAAGTATATACTAGGAACCAATTCCATTGGCTGAAAATAAATAATGACTCTGACCATATCTTGTAATACATTGGTGGGAATCTCCACTCCTCAAACTCTCAAGATATAAAGATATATCAAGAAAAAAGGTAATAATGTTGAGTGATTCTGGAAGTCCTCATAATTTTATTCATTGTAAAATTGTTAAGGATTTTAATTTCTTTCTATATCGAACACTAGAGTTTCAAGTGATGGTTGCAAATAGTGCAATTATAAATTTATCTGAAAAGTGCCATAATATCAATCTAACCATGGGGGAATATGTATTTCATAGTTCAATGTTTTCCATTCCAATGGATGGTACAAATGTTGTAATAGGAGTTCAATGGTTACAATTGATGATCCTCACTATTGAGTAATTATATGGGCCCTAACTGACATTAATTCACCTCCTATCTTAGTCAAACCAACTATTCTCACAACTTATTGCATATTTTTGATTATATTTTGTTTATGAGATGAATAGAGTTGGAGATTTTTCTTTGTGGTATAATGTGCATGTAATACAGGAATAAAGGATAAAAGCAAGGAAAATGTAGGGATAAAATATAAAAGCAAGGAACTATGGTAAAGACCTTGGTAAAGACTCGAATGGGACAAGGGAGACGAAATATAGGAGGTAAACCCTCCTTATTTACTACCCCTCCATTCGAGTATCACTCCATCAACTGAAAGTACAAACAACCAAATTAGGTGTACTAGAAGGCAACGAAGAAAGTGAAAGTATGAGTTTATCTTGAGTTGGGAGCCAAGCCTCCCTACTAGAAGGCGGTCGAGCTAGTGAAATGGAAAGAACGAGTTTATGATTGAATTGGGAGCTGTGCCTCCCTATTTTTGAATGAAGTCATTACAGAATTTATATGTATAAGTAGAGAGGCTTAGGACCTCAGTTCTTTTTAGTCAGTTACAATTAGTTACGAAGGGTTAGAAATAATTAAAACTTCTCACTGTAGAACTCCACTTTGTTTTCAAGCTATGAAACAATTTTTTATTTATAATGAAGATGAGTTTTGTTTTGAGCCAGTACTAAGTTAACTTAGAGGGCTGAATCTCTTAGGTTAGGGCCCAACCCTAGTAGCCAAAGGTCCTCTTTACTGCATTGTTATACTAGCATAGATTCTTGTTTTCTATTCATTTACTTAATTAGATGCAATTTCATTACAACAGTAATACAAATTCATGGTTTCTTGTTCATTCGCTTAAGTAGTTCATTTCCGTTACATCATTAGCATAGATTCATGGTTTATTTGTTTATTTTCTTAAGTAGTTGCATGTGCATGACCACAATATAGAGTAGATGATTCAGGGTTTAACTAGTTATTTGTTTAAGTAGTTGTAGTCTCATTACAATAGTGTAGAGTAGATTAGTTGTGTTTTAGTTTTCTTCATTTGTGATTTCATTCAATTAACAAGTTAGGAAAGAAAATATTCACAAGGTTTCTAATAAGTGTCTCAGCCTCGCCTCCTCCCTCTAGGACCATGACATGGGGAAGAAACCCTACAATAACCCCAAAAACATAGGGTTTTGATTTTTGCAGAGAGTTTTTTGTTTAACGCAGTCACTGGGTTCATTTCATTGTTAGTCTTTTCCTTTCATGATCACCTACTCCTTCAATCTCTTCCTGTCATTTAAAATCCCTCATATCCCTTTCATTCTCCCTTAGCATGAAATATTTAGGCGGAAGTAGTTAATTCACGTTTAAACAGTTTTTACCCATAGATTACCTTACATAGGAAAACCTGACCAATGATTTCCCAATTCATTTTCAATGCTGACTTTTCGAACTTTAAATCCCCACCTTTGATATACCTTTTCTAATATGATGGTTATTGTGCTCCTGGTCACTAAATATCTTGGTCAAATCTCCACCATTGATCTGCCTCACTAGATCTGATAGCTATCACACGATATCGCGTGGATTTCTAGTTGATCGTTATCCAACCGAGGGCATGCAATAAGAGTGGTTTCCCTGTGCTACATATCACCCAAGGAGGCTAATCACGAAAAAATTTAGAAAATTTCTTACAGCTTTGAGGGCATGCGATAAATAGCTTACCACTCTCTAAACCTGCTCCGTCATTTCATCACAATATCTTCTCCCGCTTTACTCTCCACCATCGATCTTTCTTCAGATTTGACAACCACCGTACCACCCGCTTGCCAACTAACCTGGCCCATCTCCATAATTTATCTACCTAGCTAGATTTAATGGCCATCACATCACCCGCTCGCCAACTATCTTGGCCCATCTCCACCATTGATCTGCCTGGCCAAATCCAACGGATATCATGCCATATCGTACATGTTTTTGTCTAATTGTTCTCTGCCTAAGGGCACATGATAAGAGTGGTTTCCCCGTGCTACGTGTCACCTGGGTAGGCTAATTGCATGAAATTTCAAAATACAACATATGGTTTTGAGGGCAAGCAAAATATAGCTTACCATCGCTGCAAAGCTGTTACCATTTCTGCACATTTATTTTTCCCGCGATCTAATCTTCGCCATCCATCTACTGATTAATCCTGTGTCTCCATCTCTTGACTTAGCCTCCATGATATAATCTGAGTCGTCTATCCTATTAGTTCAGCCTATTCACCCATCCACCTACATACCCTCCTGCGATCTGATCTTAGCTATTCATTTACCTTTCACCCGTGTGATCCAATGGCTCTTATGCATTGTTGCTCAATACATCCTCTTTTGACCAATTTTGATCTCCAACTACTCTTTTGCTTAAACACAGACTTATCTTTGTTTCCTTTTCTTACCCCTTAGTCTAGTTTTGATTCTTTTACTTTTGTAACTTAGAGAATTAGCATTAGTTTAGTGATTGATCTAGTAATTCTGCTTAGCGTAGTCATTTAATTGGTTAGCTAGGATCCGGTGAGAGTTTATCATTACATGATTTCTTTCTTCATTGCTACAGTGGAGTAGCTCTCCCTTGGAATAGATTTGCTCTTCTTCCATTAATATCAAGCATCTTCTGACCCTATAGAAGTATAGCTTGAAACCCCTGGGGCCTCCTGCTAGATTAGCAGTGACAATAGGAAATACCTTCACTTCTACTTGTGCATATAGCATTGTCACCTCCAAGTTTGTACAAAACCTGGGTTGATAAGAAACGCTGGTAGCCCTAGGAGTTGCAGCATTCTTGTTGCAATACCTAGGCTCACCAACAATATTTAGGGATCATAACTTTTATTTTTCAAGAACATTTCTTGAAATTTTTTTCAGAAGGAAACAATATTGAATTAGGGGGTATCGTAAGGAAAACTAGGAAGATAATAAGGTCTAATGACATGAAAAATAATTATAGGAAGGAAAAATGAGGGCTAATTGTACAATTATTTTCTCTAGAGGTTCAAACATCAAATTCATTCATTTCTTGAAATATCCAAGGAGTCCTTGACAATAATTCCAAGGCTTTTGAGACTCCTAAAACTATCCCACCTATTTTTTATTATGATCATGCTATTCACTTGATTCCTAGAAGTGTTCCTCTGAACATTAGACCTTACAAATATCCCTATGGCGAGAAGAGTGATATTGAATCTATGGTTGCAAAAATACTAGAGGTAGGCATAACTCAACTGAGCCAAAGTTATTTTTCTTCTCCAGTAGTACTCATGCACAAGAGGGATGGACCATGGCATATGTGTCTCGATTACAGAGAGCTCAACAAGGTCAATATTAAAGATAATTTTACCATTCCTATCAACGATTAATTGTTAGATGAACTACATGGAGAAATTTATTTCACAAAATTGGATCTTCATTTAGGATATGATCAAATTAGAATGAAGACATAAGACATTTCAAAAACAAATTTTAGAACTCATGAAGGTGATTATGATTTTTTGGTCATGTCTTTTTCCCTTACTAATGTAACCTTCCACATTTCAAGGTTTGGTTAATTCCACTATAAAATCCTTTCTTAGAAAATTTGTGTTAGTATTTTTTGATGATATACTAATTTATAGCAAGTATTTAAAATACTCTCACATTTGACATGTTGGTAGGGTGCTCAAACTATTGGAGGAGAAACAATTGTATGAAAAAATATTCAAATCTTTCTTTGGGGTACAGGAACTAGAATATTGGGTTGATATTGTATCCCATGAGGGTGTTAAGGCAAACCCTAACAAAATTAAATCCATCAAGAAAAGGAAAATCCCCACAAACTTAGTGCATATTCTAGGATTTCTTAGGTTGATAGGATATTATCACAACTTTGCTAAGAATTATGGGAAGACAACAACACCTCCAACAAAATTATTGAAGAAATATGGATTTTCTTTGATTACATAAGAAACTAAGGTCTTTTAACATATTGAAGAGACAATGTGTCAAGATTTTGTATTAGACACACCAAATCTCACAAAAAGCTTTATTGTTGAATGTGATGGTACACGAAATGGGATTGGTGTTATTTTAATGCACGAAGGAAGACCTATTAGTTTCAAAGTCATCAAATCAGAGGAAAGTGTTTAGAAAATCTATTACGAGAAGGAAATGCTGGAAATCCCACATGCACTGATGAAATGATTCCCTTATTGAATCCGAAGATAATTTAAGGTAAAGAAAGACTTGATAGGTTTAAATAATTCTTGGAACAAATATTATCCTCAAAAGAGTAGAACAAATGGGTCACAAATCTGTTGGATTATGAATTTGAAATCATATCCAAAATAGGGAAGCAAAATTTTGTTGCATATGCACTCTCAAGAAGGGATGAGGATGTGGAAGAATTTATCAATGCCAATTCTAATATCGAACCTAATTGGATAGTTGAATCAAGGGATGAATGGAAGAATCATTTAGAGGTGTGAACACTCATTCAAATGTTGTAGTAAGATCCCAATACATTTTGTACACTTATCTAGAAAAATGATTCATTATGGTACAAAGATCACTTATATCTATCTAAGAACTCCAAAATCAAAGAAAACATTCTTTAATAATTACACACCTTTCCTCTAGAAGGGAGTTGAGGTTTATTAAAAACATACCATAGGGTCTATAATGAATTCTTTTCGGGATGACCTTAAATCCAATATTCAAAAACTTGTTGAAGAATGTTTTGTTTGCCAAGAAAATAAGTTTGAGACAATTAAAACCCAAAATATGTTACAACCTTTAGTCATTCCAAGTTAGGATTGGGGGCATGTATCTATGTATTTTACCATAGGCTTACCCAAGTTTGAAGGGATGAGTTTCATCATGGTGGTAGTTGATAGACTTACCATCTAGGCATAACTTTGTGCACTATCTCATCCTTTTAAAGTGAGCACAATTTCTACTGCATTTATGGAAATAATTTAAAAGCTACATGAAATCCCAAAGATTATTGTAAGTGACAAAGATCCAATTTTAACTAGAAGATTTTTGACAAGATTATTTTCTTGTATTGAACTCAATTAGCTCATAGCTTATATGATCTCCCTCAATCTTATTGGAAAACTGAGACAGTGAACAAATCCATGGAAGGATATCGTCATTGCTTTGTATCTAATAAAAAAACATAATGATTCAAGTGGTTACCTATGGGAGAATGGTTGTATAACACTTCATTTCGAGATCAAAACAAAAGTGACCCCATTTGTGGCACTTTATGGATTTCATCAACCATTCATCACATCATCTTTGAGAGAAAATTCTAAGGTTCAGGTAGTGGAATATCACAGTCAACATCAACAACAAGTTTTCCAACACTTGAAGGATAACCTGACTCTAATGCAGAATTAAATGAACCAACTGGAAAATGAAGTTCACAATGAAGGAAGATTTGATGTGGGTGATTTGATATTTTAACAGCTACAACCATACAAAAAAGTGTCCTTCAAGCAAGATGAGAGGATAATAAATTATCACAAATGTACTATGGTCATTACAAGGTGTGAAAAATATTAGTACTATGGCATACAAATTGGAGTTTCCTGAATCTTCTGGAGTACACCTAGTTTTCCATGTTCCATACTTAAAGAAGGCTATAGGTGACAAACTCCAATTTTAAACAATATTGCCATAACATGATGAGGAAGGAAAATAATATTGGAGCTTGAAGCATGCATGGAAACAAGAATGTGACATCTATGAAATTAATCAATTTCAGAGTATCTCATTAAGTAGAAGAACCTACCCGCTAAATATTCCACATGGTAGGATAATTTTATATTAAAGCATCTAGAACTACTCAAGCATTAAATACAACACCTTTTTGAAGGAGAGGGGTATGTTAGGTCCCTATAATACTAATGTATCCCACATATTGTTATTATTGTGTCCCATTGAAGCCCACTATTTTTGTGGTTGATCCGTTATATTATTATTGTTATGTAGGCCTTGATTATATTGTGACCCTTCGACTCCTATATATACCAAGGAGGTCTTGTATTTTATATCATCCGAGAATTGTTCATTTATCTAATGTAAAAGGATGTTTAACCCTCAAAAACACTTATTTTCAAGTTGTTGATCTATATGTTGTTCTATTTTTTGATTTGGTTACATAGCATACGATATACATTCTAGGACTTTCCAAATAAATACCCAAGACTTTCAATCATAACTTACACCAATAGCTACAGTTGGATTTGGCATGAATAGATTACACATTTAGCTATCTAAAGCATGAGATTGATGATGAAGAAAAATATGTTTTACTTTACTACTAAAGTTTGTTCCCCTTGATGGGGAATTTGGGGAACGTATGCTTGGGAAGAGTCATCATGTTTCCTTTGAAACTAGAAGAGATTGGATGGGGGAAACCAAATTGGAACTTGTCTATAGTCACATATTTTCCCTTAATAACCATGACTATATCATGGAAGTTGTGTACTAACCTTCCCTAATGAATTTTCTAAGAATACTTGGGTATATTTCTCAAATAATAAGACTGATTCATTTGAAAATGTCAAGGAATTAAGAAATCGGCTCAAAATCAATGCATTGATCGTATGTAATGTTTATGATCATATAATAAAGGAGAATATATGGGTGAGCATTAAAAATTTCACTTGCCATTAAATGGATCTCTTAATTTTTTTATTGGATATAAACTTTACACACCTTAATAGATGGGATTGATAAAAGAAGATTTGGACTTTGGTGGAAGTGACAAGTTGTTTTCTTCAAGACAAAGTTCTATCAACTAAGTTTTGGCTAGAAGTTGTTGAAAGAAATAAGGTTTATTTGATAACTAAGGTATTTTATTTGCAATTAGGAAGTGATTATACAATTTCCTTTCATATCCTTGCAAATATGAACTTTTCTTGATTTATTATTTGGCTTGCTATCCACTTTGTTTGGTTCGTACATCAAATAGATTTCAACTTATAGTAGTAGGATAGATGGTTGGTGACCTGAAGTTGGTGAACATGGCATTGAATGGATTTCCACTTCATGGTAGCAATTTGTTAAAATAATTCCTTCTTAGGAGAATCTTTCGAGCTTGTTGTCTGAAGAAACATTCAAGAGACAAGGACTTGTTTCTCCGTAGTGCTAGCCCTCTGATCCATCATATTTTTGGTGTAATACATGTTAAATGCTATGGTTTAAAACAAGTACATGAAAAATATGTCTAGATAACATGGTAATAGATATATATTGGATCTCTCATAGGTTGATCGAGACTGTATATATTGAAGCAACCCTAGAGATCCTGATTAGAGGTGATTTTAGGGGCGAATGTTCGCCCTTTGGCGAAATTAAGGGGTTTTAAATTTTTAGTGGGCGAATATTTTGTATCATAGTACATTTTTACAAATCACCTCAAATAGCCCACCTTATTTTAAGGGAGAGGGTAAAAAAGGTAAATTTAGCCCTTGAAATTAGGAGTTACAACCTTCCATTGCCCATTTTCAAGAATAGGTTTTATTTAAGTAAATCCTATGGGCCAAATACCATATTTATAAAAGAGGTATGGTAAATTAATAAAAATATAAATAAATGAGAGGTATGGTAAATATATAAAACATTTTTTTATTTACTCCATAAGTCACCTTATATACATGCAAGGGTGTAAACAAATAAAAATATAAGTAAAGTGGAGGTATGGTAAATAAATAAAACGTCTTTTTATACTTACTCAAAAGGCATGGTAAATAAATAAAAATATAAATAAACTAGCATGGTAAATAAATAAAACCTCTTTTTATATTTAGTCCATAACCCTCATTCTATTTATGAAGGCTCAAGAAAGAGG